>APFE030130821.1:187578-199575 GCA_000404065.3 Pinus taeda
CCTTCAAGCCTCATTGTAAGACAGTTCAGAGGCATGTAGCCACACATCTCTTCTCAGAGATAAGCTACCATCGCCCTAGCTGGTTTATTTCTATTTCCGGTTGTAAGCATATTTCAGTATTTTCCATTAATGAAATGAAGTATTATTTCCGCTGCATCTTTGTGTATATGGTTATCTCTGTATTTTATTGCGTTCCTGTTTAAATCTGGATCAAAACCATTCGTAACTCCCTGAAGTCTGTAAAGGATCCGGTCGACCCCAAAGACATGAAAGGTGTCTACTTGATTCCTTGCTCATATGGGACCCCTTATATAGGGGAAACAGGGCGCTCCATCCAGCAGAGAATTGGTGAGCATGCAACGGACCTAAGGCATGGTAGAATAAAGTCCTCGGCTCTTGCAGAGCACGTGGACAAAACTAAGCATCATGTCTACATAGAGGAGGCCAAATTCATTGCAAGGGTTGATCGGTTTCATCATCGCAAGTTAAGGGAAGCTATCGAAATTGAAAGAAGACCCATCAATCTCAACAGAGATGATGGGTGGAAGGTAAGTAGAAATTGGATCCCTGCGTTGTCGTCTTAGGGTTTCTTCCTCCCCCCGCTGTTCTTCTTAGGGGCTTTCTTTGGGTAGGCATGGTTTTTGTGAGTCTGGTATCGCTTATCGCTGGCAGCGTTGTGTTCTTCCCGTGTTCTGAGTGTCCTCCGGTCTCTCTTTACGTTTATTCTCTTCTTGGGTATCTCTCATTTTATGTAGAATTCATTAAAATTGAGCGTAAATTATTCTTAAAATATTTCTAATATTATTAATAACAATACTAAATCAAATGACAATTCATTATAAGTTTAGATTCATAAACTTTTAGTACTATTAATTTTTAGAGTCCCATACAGATTATATTAACTAGTATTAAGACGCAACCTAGTATTTTTATCTTATTTAGGACATATATTATTTAATTTATATATATAATAAATAATTATTCAGTTTGGTATATTATTATTTAAACATAATAATATTATAAATTAATTTATATATATAAAGGCATTTATTTTTAATGAATTATAAACCAATTTTAATTAAAAAAAAAAAAATTAATATGTATACCACTAACTAGTATTTTATTTAGGACATATTTATACTATAAATTTAATTAATTAATTACAATTTTTAATTATCATATTAGTATTTTTATACATATATTTAATATTTTAATAGATTAAATAAATTTAAGATTTTTAATCGACCTTGTTTAACCTTTTTTCTATAAAATTTAACTATATATAATTATAAAAATAAATTAATTAGGATAACAATAATAAAAATAGGGATAAATAATAAATTATTAGAAATATACTTATATTTGATATATGTAATGAATTTAATCCTTTAAATAAAATATTGACCTATATATATTTATATACATTTTTAGATATAATAGAGTAATATTTTAAATTAAATAAATGAATTATTTTTAACAGATTAACCTTTAGGTGGTTTTATTATTTACCGGGTTAACCTTGCTCCTTGAATATAATAGTATTTTAATATTAAATCGGTTAGAGGAAGTTTGACTGGTGCCCTTGAGTGGAAAAGTAGCCGTTAGATTGTTTTAGCTGTTGGAGTCTCTGCTTAGACTATTTAACACGCTGATCTGGATCTGCATCTTCAACTCGTCCTGATGATGAACCACATTAGTTGGTTCGAAACGCGTTGACAATTGTCCTTTTCATGTGATTTACACTGAAGCTCTTCTTATAAAAATAAGAAAGAGATTCAACCTTTCAATGGTAGAATGAATTTTCTACGCCGCTTTGTACCTAACCTTGCTGAGCACCTAAGAGAGATTACAAACATACTTAAGAAGGACATTCAAGTGAGATGGACAGAGGAGGCTGTAAAATCTTTCAATTTGGTCAAATTGGCTCTTTCTTCAACTCCAGTTCTAGTCAGCCCAGACTACACTCAGCATTTCATATTGTTTTCATTTGCTTCAGAGCATACTATGGCAGCGGTGTTATTGCAGAAAATAGATGATCATGAAAGACCCATTGCATTCTTCAGTAGAGCTATAAGAGATGCAGCCTTAAAATACAACATCATTGAGAAGCAAGCCCTTGCACTTGTGAAAGCATTGAAATATTTTCGGGTATATATTCTACATATTTTAGTACAGACCAATCCGGAAAGAAGAAGAGGCAAGTGGATTGCAGCCTTGTTGGAATATGATGTGGAAATAAAGCCCACAAAGCTTGTTAAAGGACAGGGATTGGCAAAGTTAATGGCCAAATCAAACTTTCACGCCCTGGACATAAATCTGATCGCTGCTGTGTCCGATGAGAATGAGGAAGGATCGTTAATTCAGGTATCTGAAATGTTTGCTCTTTCTTCGTGTTATTCAGATATCATATATGTGCTTAAAAATTTGTCACCACCGGCCGGCATGACTAGAAACAAAGCGACAACACTCAAATTGAAGGCTGCCAAGTTTTGCATTCTAAATTCTGCACTGTATTGGAAAGATCCCGGTGGTGTTCTGTTAAATTGTTTGGTGGAAAAGGAAGCAGAGAAGGTCATGGAGGACTGCCACCAAGGAGACAGTGGTGGTCACCTTTTTTGGAAATCAACAGCAAATAAAATTCTGAGAGCGGGATAATATTAGCCGACATTGTTTGCTGATGTATATAAGATGGTCAAGAGCTGTCATAAGTGTTAGATTTTCGAAGGAAGGTAGAAGTTACAGCCTCTACCACTCAAACCTATTGAGGTGAGTGCTCCTTTCCAGCAATGGGGATTGGATTTCATTGGTGAAATTCATCCTACTTCTTCCGGTCAGCATAGATGGATCCTCACAGTGACAGATTATTTCACAAAATGGATCGAGGCAATCCCCACCGGATAAGCTACAGATGCGGTAATCATTTCATTCCTTGAAAATAACACCTTGTCTCACTTTGGTTGCCCGAATAAGTTAATCACTGATAACGCAACAGCTTTCAAATCAAAAAGGATGGTAGAGTTTTGTCATGAATATCACATCATTTTGGGTCGCTCAACTGCCTATCATCCGCAAGGCAATGGATTGGTAGAGTCTTCAAATAAATCGTTGGTCAACATCATCAAGAAGCTGCTGGAAATAAACAAGAAGAGCTGGCATAAGAGGTTGGTCAATGTACTGTGGGCAGATCGGGTCAGTCAAAAGAAATCCATAGGTACATCACCTTTTGAGCTTGTTTATGGAGTTGATACAGTATTTCCTACCTCTCTCGCTGCCCCGGTAGTCAAACTTCTTCAGGAGGCCAGCAATGAAGAAGATCCTATGCAGAGAAGGTTGAATCAAATGGTCCACTTGCAGCAGACCAGAGAAGAAGTTTTCAAGAACACATCCAAGTTGCAGGAGAAGATTAAGAAAATTTATGACAGAAAAGCAAAGGCAGACAAATTTTAGTTGGGTGATGTGGTGCTGAAGTGGGATGAAAGGAATGAGGAAAAAGGTAAGCACCGCAAGTTCAAGAATCTCTAGAAAGGTCCCTTCAAGGTTGCAGCATATCGGGGTCAGAATGCCTTTCTTCTAAAGGAAATGAACGGGGAAGATTGTCCAGGAGGGCCGATCAATGGTTGGCTGCTCAAGCAGTACCATTTCTGAGTTATTAATGCTACTTCCACTGACATTGTAAATACCATTTTATTTTAGTTTAGTTTGAGTTTATCAAGTTAGTCTTCAAGTCATTTCAATGTCAAATTTGAGTCAATTTTCTTTTTTAGTCATTTTAGTTTCATAAATGAGTCAGAGTCCAGTGTTGTTTGTCGAAATAATGAATCCATAGCCCAATGGACGAAGGCACTGTCTAGCTCTCCCAGAGATCTGTTGTTCTTGGCATCTCCAAGGAGCTACCATCCCCCATTGGAGCCAATGTTAGAGTCGGTCTTGTCAGTCCTTCGTCAGAGATCAAAACTCTTTATGCATTTCATTTTTAGGAGTCCCGCTCCATTCACTCAGCTACATTCCACTAGGGGCATGCCATAATCTAATGGAAAAGGTCTTATTAGTCAGTTCCCCTCATGTCTGGCACCTGATGGCTCAGGTCTTTTGTCAAGGTTCACTAAAGTCCATGACAGTCAATGTTCGATCCTTTACTGGACGAGAGTTGTTTTCAGTCATTAGGTCTAGGGATCAGATAAATTGGAATTCAAACATGTCCAATAAAGCCATGCAGGCCTGAGGGAGGCCTTTACAAAGTTATGATTCAGAGATCTTCATCATCATGTTGACAGATTGCCACTGTTCTTCTAAACTCTGTTTTGAAGAGAAGTCAAACAGTTTGTCATTTGTGATAAAATTTTAAAAACAATCGCTAGTTGATTTCTTCAAGTACAGTCATGGTTTCCTTGGCCAAATTCCATGTCACGCGACCCCTGCAAAAGTGCCAAAAAATTTCATCATTTGAGCTAAAAATTCAAAGGGAAAAGTGAAATTCAGTGTTGCTTTAAGTCAGTGAAAAGAGCCAAAATGAAACATTAGCAAAGTGGGTTTTTGAAGAAGAAAAAATTAAACCCATGACTTCAAAGTCTTTAAAAAGAGGTTCATTTCCACAAGCAAACAAGGTCACTGTGCAAATCAAGGCCATAGAGAAATAGTGCAAAGTCATTGGGAGAGCAAAGTGTGTGTTTGGAGTGAAATTGGAGGCGTTTTCCAGAGCGCGATGCACACACAGAGGGGCGCGGCGCACATATAGAGCGTGGCGCACATAGAGCCACCCCATAGTGCAAAGTTTACAAGGGTGTGGTGCATATAAAGAGCGCGGCGCACTGGGTTTGTCGCGCGGCGCACACCCACAAAGGCCCGAAATCGTGCCAAATTGCCTCAAGTTGACTGTGAAACTCCTCAAATCGACAGGTAGGCTCTATATCGTGGCTTGCTCATCAAATTTTGTGAATGTTATGGTGGTTCATGGCTATGTATAATTGCAACAAAAATCATAAAACCAACCACTAGAAAACACCAAATCCATTGTTGCTAGGGTTGCATAATTGTGGTGTTGATGCCAAGGCTCCTCTTTCACCTCTCATCTTTTCCCTCTCCATTTTTTCCTATCCCCCCTTTCTCATTTTTTCCTATTATCCCTACCCTAAAACACTACCAAACCCTATTCCCTATCCCTCCACTCACTGGTCAATATAAACCCCAAAACCCTACCCTATCAAATCCCCAAACCCTCCTCCATATCCCTAAACAAAACTTCTCCCCATAACCCCTATTCCCATCATATTATTCCCCTCCTAATACTCCCTTTTTTCATTGTTCCCCTTGGTGGAAAATATCACAACAACACCTAGTTTCACACCATCATCAAAGGGAAGCCCAAGTACAGTACACACAACAGTCATGGTATCTGAGCATTCATCAGAGTATGAGATGGAGACACAAAGTGATTCATCCTCGGAAGAACAGGCTCCCAGGAGACATCACAAGAGTGGAAAACATGTTAGGGATGAGCCAACCACCCTCACAGAACTGCAGACATGCCCTCTTGCTATGTCATGCTTCCAGCATCTATCATGTTTTGAATTTTGTCAAAGGGTGGCTAATGTTAGAGTTCATCATGAGTTGGCCCATCTTTTTGTGCTTCACCTACATGGAGGTCACTCTATCTTGGCTGGGATCACCTTCACATTGACACCCGAAACTATCTCATTAGCAACCGGCATACCAAATGTTGGAGAACAGTGGCACAAGAAAAAGAAGGTGGATAGGAAACATTATGAGCCTTACATTAAGGCCAGTTTCTTGAGGCAGCTTACAAAAGGCTTTCCATTCAGATATTTGAAAGATGAATATGCTCCACTCATGAAATTGATCATGAAGTACTTTAGCTGTGAGGGGAGGTTCTCTCGTCTATATGCCTATCACATCAGGTTGCTCATGCACTTTACCAGGGTGTGGATGATGAACCTCCCATTTTTCATTTGCAGGAACATAGAGAGGATGAACACCTTCATGCAGAACAAGACCCCTCAGCAACAACTTAACAGTGTTTATCACTTTGCTCTTATCCGGATTTTGGTGGATCATCAGTTAGGATTGTAGGGCATTGCTTGGGAGGACTTCATCTCCCATGACTTCTTCAGCACTTCACAGGTATTATCAGAGGTTGAGCATGATATAGGTGGTCCTTCTCATCAGTATGCGCACCACGAGACCACTACTATGCTAGTATTCATCACATATCAGAGAGGCAGTAGGCACTTGTTTGCAGTAGCAAAGCGAGTGTTATCTCCACCCGAGGTGGAAGGGGCCTCGCTTCCAGCATCGAAAACACAGGTATAGGACAAGGGAAAGAGGCCCATGCATGACGAGGGGCCATTAGGTTAATAGGAGGCCGATTTCATCCTCATTCAGGATGATGATGTAGATGTGGAGAGTGCCAAACTTAGGATGACCATCCAGGAGCAGAAAACGGAGATCCAAGACTTGTCACTCAATTTGGAGAGGGCCAAATGGATCATCAGGTACTTGGAGCAGAGGAACAAACAGCTTGAGGACCAGCATGAGATCATGGAGCTGCAAAGCATCCGTGAGAATCGCCAAGCTGCCCAGCATAGGAGGATCGAGCTCACTCCCTTGGGGCAAGAGATTAACAATGATCGTGAGTCTTGGCTCGAGCGTATCAACATCCACCTTGAGAGACTACTGGAGAAGGCTGATAGAGACAAAACCATACTGAGGTGGATGGTTTATCATTACAGGGCACGAAACATGAGTTCAAAGGCTCAGATAAGGAGCTTGAAAGCAAAATTGAGCAGAGCAACAAAGAGGCAAAAGAGGCAAAAAGAGCAAGATCAGCTTCGAATCTTGGTTGAAGCCTCTGTGGCCCAGTACAGTACCTCTTAGAGAACCTCCAGCCCAAATTTCAAGAAATTTGGGGCAATTTTGGTCACATGGCAAATTTTTGGTCACAACACAGGTTTTTTCTCCCTGTGCACCGCGCCACTGGCGTGGCGCTTAGGATTAGGGGCTCCAAATCACAAATGGTTTGCATTTTTGGATTCAGCACGCAGAATCACAACTACTAGTGCATGGACAAGAAATTTGGGCATGATTTGAGTCTCTAGGAGGTAAAAAACACTCAAAAAATGACCTCTCTGCCCCTATTTTGACACACAAGAAGAAGTCTTGGGAGAATGAAGATTTGGAGGGGCAAATGAGAACCAAATTCAGAAATTCTACTTGGGTTGGAAAGTAGACAGGCAAGGCTTTCAAATAAGCACACTTGGACACAATTTGGACTCCTACAGGTACCTCAAAACAACCTCCAAAGTGGCGCGACGCATATAGAGAAAAAGGCCAAATTCACCTCTATTTCACGAAATTTCGATTCGCGACTTTCTCCAAGTGGGCCCGCTCATCTACACTTCACTTTTTTCGGAAACTAACACAAAATTTAAAGATTTTTGCTCCTATCCAAGTGGCAAAGGAAGGCAAACAGTCACCCAAGCCGTTTGTCATTTTTGTAACGCTGCACCTATTGCTAATGGTTGGCTTTCCATCTCCATTTTGTGATGATTTGAGAAACTCCCCAACTCTTGGTCATTCTATTTCCTCATGGCATAGTCTATTTATTGTATGCAAACCGTGTGCAAAGGGTTGGTTGGCTTGTAATTTCTGGGAGACTGTGGGAAAGAAACTCTGTTTCTTCATTGTATATTTTGACAGAGGATTAATGAAAGGCAGCGGCTCTGTTTCCTGAGATTCATGTGGTTGTGAGTGTAGCAAATGTGTTTTTCCTTATGTTTCATATGTATTTCGTTATGTTTCATAGTTCATTCATATTCATTTCCAGTGAAATTTTTTGAGCAAGATAAGGTAGAATTCATTTTTATTGCTCTGCCTATGGGAAAGTTTCACGCTGTGTGTTTTTCTTCTATTGAAAAGGATTCATGTACTTATGCCCTTTTCACCATCCTAAACAATCTCTCCATTCCGCATTATTTCAACTAAATTGCTAGACTTTCCGCCTGTCTTGCCTCACAAAGTAATCTGTGCCTTTGTATTAAATTCTCTGCTTATTGTTGTTCGTTGGTCCCATACATCCTAGAAACTAAATCATTCATAAAAAATTGCTTCTTGTATCCATATTTACCTACTAGCCTAAGATCAATATTTCACTGTAATTCATCTCAGACCATATTGTTTTGATTATTCATTGAGCGTGACACGGAGAGAGCCCTCTCCTGTTCTGGTAGGGCTAGCTACCAGACTGAGCGTGGTTTGTGGTTACCCTGAATTTTGCCTTTGTTATAGCTCCAAATCTCACTATTATGGTTTGTGATGCTACACTCATGGCCTAGGGCAACCCCTCCTTCCAGACCTGGTCCCAAATTTAAAAAATAGTGTTTTATTCCTTGTACGTGACATTTCCCTGAGTTAAACGCGTGTATACGTGGGTCCATATATACCCAACCCCGCGTATATGTATTAAAACACTTAAAAAAATATAAAACTCCTTATTGTTGGGCGGAGATCGCGGGTTTTACCTGCTGATCACCTGTTAGTGCCCGTGGCCCAACTGTTCCCAACCAATTCCTAACTAGAAAACTACTTTGGGATTGGTATAAAAAGACATGAAAGGGAAGGCCTAAGGGAGGAGAGAAGAGAGAGAAAGGTTACTATACTGAGATTTTTCCCCCTGACCAGGTCTGAAGACCCTTGTGCCTTCTGCACTTCCCCCATTTATACAGGAAACCCTTGTTTCCTTGTGATTTGATGTTCATCCACTAGTTATGGCATCATGGAGTGAGTCTTGGAAGGAGAATATGCTAGAGGCCTTAGCGGGACGGATCCGGAAGGAAGCTTTGCTTGGAGCCTGCGAAAGGTTACTCAGGTGATATTACTCCTTTTGTACATTCTATTTGTCTATAATAAAGAAACACGTCTTGGTTCCCGATATGCTTCTTCTTTATGTTTATGATGTTCATATTTGAATTTCATGTATGAATGGTTTTTTAAAGTTCATAACTAACTTCCTTCTTTTATAACATAAAGATGATTTTTGTATAAGTCTTTGTCCATATACTGCTGCATTCTTTGGAATTGGTTGTTTTGCAGAACAAGGGAGCGAAAGGGACTTGAAGAAGGGTTTGGACCCTTGAGGAACTTCTCAAACGTAGGACCTGAGGTAGGCCCTTCTTACTTTAGAATTTGCTTATTATAGCATAATGGCTGTGTGAATGTGTGTTTCTCTGTTTAGACAACTTTCAGTCTGCTAGGGTTTCCACCCAAAAGCCCTAGGGGAGCAAATCACTCAACAGAATTGGCAACTCCACTGGGGACAACACTCTTGTTGTTCCTAGTTTGGGTGTTTTTCAAGCGAATCAGGGCTCAGTTGCTTGTTGGTTTGCTGTTACTGTCTGGTCTGTTCTTGACTTCTGAGTTTTGCCAATTTCTTCAGTTTGTTTTTTATTTTTCTTGAAATATTTTATACACGCTATTTTCCTTAGTTACAGAAGTGTATAAACGCTTGTTTCCTGAAGTAAACCCACATATACGCAGGTTTCCTTAGGCACAGTCGCATATACACGCAATCTGCACTTAAGTATAGTCGCGTATATCTTGCAACTTTCAAGATTTATAAATTTTTGTGTCTCTGAAGTTTGTCTAGTGTTTTGAGTCAGTTTGAAACAGTCATTTTTGCCAGTATCAGTTGTCTGTGTTACAGCAAGCATCTTACTCCGATTTCTCTCTGATTATAAGGAGTGTTGGTGTTGTTTTGTGTTTGCAAGCGTCATCATCTTTTTGCTAAAAGCACGCAAGATTTCTTGATTGGAATATTGGCTGCTCTGAGTTATCAGAGAAGAAAGATTGTTATCAATCTTTGTGTTGAACTTTGCTTTTGGTGACTTTTTGTTTCCTTAACAAAATCGCTTTTTATGACCATCTACTTCTTTGTTTCATCAAAGTTGTCAATTGATGCTTTCTTGAAATTGTCTTTTTGATCTTTTTTGGTCTTTGTTACCAAAGCTTTCATTGCTGCTTTCGGTTGTTAAAAAGCCTCTTTAAACACATTTTTTTTTGTTGAGTTTTCATTCATTGTATGGTGTCAACTTGCAAAAGTGTTTTTTGCTTATTGTTTCAATCGCAAAGTTTTAGTTCTTGTTGAGAGCATTTTCGAGAAGACTTTCTTGTTGCTACTTTGAAGAGAACTTTTTGAAAAGTTTTTGTTTTGCTTTCTTGAACTTGCTTTTCATTTGGTTTCCTTTTGGTGAGTGAAAGTGCTTTATGTTTATCTTGAGTTTTGTTTTTAGTATTTAGACGAAATGAATGGTAGCATCTCATATTCTATCTAGATATTGTAAGTGGCAAAAGAAAATTTGATAAACAAAGCAACTTTCATTTCTTGTTTTAGAGTTGTTTTCAATCTTGCATCAAGCATTTAGTTGTTGCATTAGGATAGATTTGCATCTCTTTAATCATAAATAGTTTTGTTAACTTTTGAGTGTGAAGTGTGAATTAAAGAAAAGTAAAGAAAAGTTTGTTTCATTAGAAGTTTCTTTTCGAACCCTGTAGAAATTACTCTTCATCGAAAAACAATGACAAAGTGCACATGCATATAGTTAGGTTTTATTAATTTATTTTGCGTCGAAAAAACACCACTAGTTTCACTTCCATCATCCTTTGACTTAAAGAACATCCCTTAAAATCAAGCGCTAACTAAAATCAACTAGAAATTTTTTCTTTTAAGTTAAATACACAAACAAGTTTTAAGATTTTAGGGCCTTGGATTAGGCGAGTGGAGAGTTAACTCTCCAAGGCCATATTAAATGTCAAACATAGGAGTCTGATTAACGAGAGAAAATCTAATAGCGTTAGGAAGACCAGGAAAGCTCCGGATCTAGGAGTTAAGCATGACGGTCTATGAAGATAGGGAAGAGAGATACCCCCTCTCCTACTTGTCCGAACTTACCTCACGACTGTTCCACCTGGCTTCTGCGATGAGTTGGTATCCATAGTTGTTACTCCTAGGGAACTACATAGGCGGTTGCGGAGGGGAATCCCGTGGCACCTGAGGTCGACGTTGTATCACTCTCGATAGTACTACTGGAGGGCACCCTTGCAAAGCTTGGGGGCTTCCACCGGTGCAGGCTGTTGTTAGGTGGTCAGCGTAACTTCCTCTGTTACCTTCGCTGATAGGCCTGGGCCCTCATCATCCTAGACTATCTTCAGAAGGCCCCTTATTCACTTTCTCGTATTTTGGTGTCTGGTCCTAATCACCCGGAGCGGAAATACTTGGAATTTGTTTGACTGGCTGTATCTTTAGGGACTTTATAGTGGTTGCTCAATGCTCTTAGTCAGCCTAGCTTTCAATTTTTTGAGTCTTTAGTTAGATTTTAAACAAGAAATTCAAAGTGGCTGACCAATCTCCTAGACGGTCTCGAAGACTTTGTGGTCTTTCACCACCAAGTTTAGAGCCTTCTTCGAGAAGACGCGGAGGTAATAATACCGGGGGGTTTCGTCCCACGGCAATTGACGCATCGGGGATTGATCCTCCTCTCGGGGGCATTAGTATTGAAGCAAGGCCTGGTACTTCCGCGGAGCAAGAGAGGAACACTCCAGTTCTTTCTTGAGTTTGCTTACAAGCGGAGGATAATATTGAGGTAGAAGAACTTTCAGAGTCGTTAGTGGCTCCCAATTCTCCCCTACCATCAAGTCATCCACACTTATTACAATACGTTGGGACTCCGACGCATAGACCATCAAGTCCAGGTTACGCTACGCGCTTACCTTCGATGACCACTACTGGAAGCATGGCTTCTACAAGTGCTACAACTGTATAGACTCCTATATCTGTACAAGGGGGAGGAACTATTTCCATCCCCTCCGTCTCTTTATTCGGATATTTTACTAGCACGTCTTTTGCTGGGTCTACCTCCATTCCATCCACGAGTGGAAATTCCCAAACCAATGCTTTTGGTTCTGGATTCTTCCCATTTGGCGCCCATT
>APFE030130821.1:214874-233938 GCA_000404065.3 Pinus taeda
ATGAAAACTTAACAAAAAACAAATGTGCTCAAAAAGGCTTTTGACAATGGAAGGCAGCAAGGAAAGCTTTGGTAGAAAAGACCAAAAAAGATCAAAAAGACGGTTTCAAGAAAGTATCAAAATGACAACTTTGATGAAACAACGAAGTAATTGGTCATAAAAATCAATTTCGTTAAGCAAACAAAAAGTCACCAAGAAGCAAAGTTGAACACTAAGATTGATAACAATCTTTCTGCTCTGGTCACTCAGGGCAGCCAAGCTTCCAATAATGGAATCTTGTGTGTTTAAAGCAAAAAATATGATGATAGTTGCAAACACAAAAAAAGACCAAAACTCCTTATAATTAGAGAGAAATCGGAGTAAGGATGCTTGCTGTAAAACAGAAAACTGATACTGACAAAGATGACTGTTTAAAACTGACTGAAAGCACCAGATGCACTCTAGAGACAAAAAGGTTTATAAATCCTGAAAGTTGCCAGGTATACGCGACTGTATTCAGTGCAGAATGTGTGTATACGCGACTGTTTGTGAGGAAACCTGCGTATACGCAGGTTCACTTCAGACAAAAAGCGTTTATACGCTTCTGTAACTAAACGAAACAGCGTGTATATAATATTTCAGGAAAAATAAAAAAGAAACTCAAGAAAGTGGTAAAACTCAGAAGTCAGAAACAGACCAGACAATAACAATAAGCCAGCAAGCTATTGAGCCCTGATAGGCTTGACAAACGCCCAACTAGGAACAATAAGAATGTTGTTCCCCAGCGGAGTCGCTAGTTCTGTTGCTAGATTTTATCCCCTAAGGCTCTTGGGTGGAACCCTAGCAGACTGAAAGTTGTCTAAATCAAGAAACATGCACAAATACAGTCGTTATGCTAGAAATAAGCTATCTCTAAGGTGAGAAGGACGTACCTCAGGTCCTACGTTTGGGTAGTTCCTCAAGGGTCCAAACCCTTCTTCATGTCCCTTCCGCTCCTTTGCCCTGCAAAACCAAAAATTCCAAAGAATGCAGCAGTATATGGACAAAGATTTATGTGAAAATCATCTTTATGTTATACAAGAAAGGAGTTAGTTATAAACTTTTAGACATCCATTCATACATGAAATTCAAACATGAACATCATTAACATAAAGAAAGAAGCATATCGGGAACAAGACGTGTTTCTTTATTAGACAAATAGAATAGTACAAAAAAGAACAATATCACCTGAACCACTTCTGCAGGCTCAAAGCTCAGCCTCCTTCTGGATTTGTCCCGCCTCAAGCCTCTAATAGGTCTCCTTCCAATACTCACTCCAAGATGTCATAACTAAGGGATGAACATCCAATCACAAGGAAACAAGGGTTTCCTGTACAAAATGGGGGAAGTGCAGAAGGAACAAGGGTCTTCAGACCTGATCAGGGGGAAAACTCAGTATAATAACCTTGCTCTCTATTCTCTCCTCCCTTAGGCCTTCCCTTTGGTGTCTTTTTATACCAATTCTAAAGTAGTTTTTTAGTTAGGAATTGGTTGGGGACAGTTGAGGCCACGGGCACTAACAGGTGATCAGCAGGTAAAACCCGCGATCTCCGCCTGAAAATAAGGAGTTTTATATCTTTTTAAGTGTTTTAATACATATACACGGGTTGGGTATATATGGACCCGCGTATACACGCGTTTAACTCGGGGCAATGTCGCGTACAAGGAATAAAACACTGTTTTTTAAATTTGGGACCAGGTCTGGAAGGAGGGGTTTCCCTAGGCCATGAGTGCAGCATCACAGACCATAATAGTGAGATTTAGAGCTATAATAGCCTTCCTTCGGCCTAAGTCAAATTTAGGTGCTAACAGAAACTAACAGAGAAAAGACAGGTCTTATAGCAACTAGATGAACTCCAGGGTGAACCAAAGGTTTTAAGATTTATGATTAACCAAACTGCATTAATCAAGATAAGTATTATTTCAGGGAATTGGAATAATAATGTAGTTCATCTTATCAGTTTACTACTGTCAAACAAAATTTGTACTTCAGTAATTTTTGCACTGGGATGGCAATCCAAAGCATTCATTAATGAAAATTGCAGATTATGGGCGCAACATGCAATAGAAACTGCTACTAATATGTTCGAGATCTTCAAATTGGAACTTCTAGACGGTGTTGAGTTGGTAGTTCAGCCTTCTCCCTCGTTATGAAAGGTTTTTAAAGATTCCTTTATGGATATTGATGTTAGCCCATTATCCTTTCTTAACAAGTGGGAGAAATAAGAAGTGATGTTCACTCCACAACAATAGGATCTCCACAAAATTAAAGTAAATCTGGACCAAGGACAGACATCAAAAGCATTTCAAAAAGAAAGAAAAATAGTGTTAGTAGATGCCAAAGGAAAAAGTAAAATTGAGGAATCTACTTTTCAGGCCTTTCAAGATAGCTATCCAGATGCACAGGTTCTGCATGATTTCAGTTGGGACAAAGAATACGAAAAGTTGATGGAATATAACTATCTCATGAGTCTTGAGAAGAAAGCATTTGAAAGACAATTGTCCTTTGATGATGAGTTTGATGACTACGATTCTGACCGAAGCCCGAAAGGATACTGCTAAAATATTTGTACAAAAGGAATATAGACTTAGCTAGCAATGTGATAATGTGGTCACATGTTGTAGCTAATTATTGTACTAGAAAAGTTGAGTAGACACCCTCGGTGAAATGGATACCGACAGGACCCTCAATTATTTCCCCTTGATGTCATGTCTTAGATAGGTTTAGATTCTCCAAGGTGATTATAAAAGAAGGATCAATGGAAAGAAGCCCACAAGGTTGGACGGAGTGCTTCTTGATCTTGATCTTGCATTGTAATCTTTCAGGCTATGTAAGTTTTTCTTTGAATTAATATCGAAGCCTATTGGGGTGCCTGTCTAAGGACAGTTTCTATCATCCAAAAGAACCTGGAACTGTAAGGCAAATGCGTTTGGAGACGTGAGGAAAGAGGTCGTAGTGCTCGCATTTCGGTTGAGGAGAAGAAAATTTGTGTTTCAGATTTGCTGCTCAATAATCTTCATATTGATTTTGAAGTAAGTCTTACTCTGCTTGAGTTCCTCTATTTTTGGTATCAGAGCCCTATTCAGGTCCTAAAGTTTATAAACTATAGATAGAGCCTAAAGCTAGCTAGGAAGCCTTCGAAAATATCTTGTTATACAATTGCTAAGTAGATAAAAGTTGCTTTAGTCAATCTCTAGTCTAGTTTATAACCATGTCAAACTTTTTAAGATCATTCTCTAATATAGATAGACGAACTGTTACTGAAGTCGATTCTCATTCTATTGAAAATGATCATATTGAACATGAGATAGTTGAAGATCCAGAGCACTGGAACCCACCTGTGTTAAGTTCAAAGGAAATATATCAGGTTCCATCTCTGTTCAGTCTATCAACGAAAGATTATTTGAAAGAAGTTCAGTTAAAAATTAAGATTTCTGGTCCTTCTGTACAGATTGTTGGTTTGAGTTTGTTTTCAGAAGATGAGATTAAAAAATTCAAAAAATATGTTTTAGAGAAAATTTTTTCTTATTTGCATTTTGGAGGGATAAGGATAGGACTAGCCCCACTCTTTCGCCATGGCCTTAATACTCCATGTATATCTGAAGCTTTTGACACTTGACATCAAAACTATGACCATGCCCGCATAGGCACCATATTAGGAAATCCGTCTTCAGGTTGTCAATATGGTACCATTTATCCAGACTATTCTATCAGTCTATCTCATGTTCTTCTAAAAGACTATTGGAAATTATTAGTGGGTGTCCAAGGTCTTGAAATGGTAGAAGATAGTGAATTCCTTTTTGTGTTAGTCCAAACATCTTTTCAGCTTACAAATATTGTTCATCCCGCGATGGTGTTACCATTGGAGTCAGTGATGCTCAAGTAGAAGGAGTTACTTATGATAAAGAATCCCTTCCCAATGACTGGTATATTCAATACAAATCTTTAGCATCAATAGACAATCCAAGAAACAAAACAAGAAGAATGTTTGTAAGCGATGGTCGTATATGAATATTGCCTGATAGATCATCAATACCCCAACCAATCTTTATTCCCCCAAAACATGTTTGACTAGCCATTCCTGAAGCTGAGCAACCAACGACTAGCAGTCGCAAATCTGTGTCAAGAAATGTATATAGCCACCCATCAACAAAGTCCACTTTATCGATTCCATCTGATCAATTGTATATTCCTGAAGAAAAGCCATTTCTTGCTATTAATAAGATGTTCAGAACATATGTATCTAATTTCTTCCCTGTAGAAGAATTTCAATATGCAAATCACAGATATGTCAAAGGTGGAAAATGGCCACCAAAATCCAATTTTTGTACTACTTCTTCTCAATCCAGACAACCATCCACCAGAGTTGAATGTGCACTACTCCTTGAACATAATTCCTAAAGTCCTACTGATCTTGACGAGGTCCACCAGAGAGGAAACTATCTCACTACTTGGCGTGCACATGCAGAAGATGTCCTTGATGATTTGGGTAGACAATCAGACTTGATTAATGCAAACCTTAGACTACTTTATGAAGAACAACAGTCTAAGAAAGCTGCAAAAGAAGAGAGAAGAAGAAGAAAACAGAAGAAAAAGGCTAAAGAAATTCCAAAGTTTACTTTTGATATGAGCACTCCCAAGTATTGGGATAGAGAAGAAGAGGATGAGGCTATAGAAGGAGCATTTACTGCCACCAGTGCAGAGGAGTTAACTTCAAAACCTTCTAGTAAGTTGACTAGTGTAAAGAGGGAAGCCTATAAAGCTGATAAACAATTTTCTTCAAAGAAAGAAATCATGACTCTAGATCAGGCAGCCTTTAAATTTCCTTCTTTTATCCTACCCTCGATAAACAATCAAAATAAAGCTCATGTCTTGAAAGAAGTCCCAAAATACCCATGCATTGAAGAAGATTTATATGCTGCAAATACTAGTGGGTATATTCTTGATTTGGATAATTCCTCCAATCCTGAAGAGTCAATCTATAAACAAGACCATCACTCATGGAGCTGAAACAAAAAAATTAATTTCTATCTCCTTGCTCAACCACTCTTAAGATCAAAAAATACACATTGGGTTGAAGAAGAAGAGCATAATTCATAATGTGCCTGACTAGTTTTGACAATAGCCCAAGATATGAGCCTTAATGAAATTTCAGAAGAAAAATTGATAGACTTTTGTATTTCTAATCCTATTTTTTTGCAGCAAGAAGAAGGGAAGTCTAGTCATAATTTAGATATCATTACTAATCTACAAGATTTTCATGAACAAAGTACAATAACCAAACTACATTCAACCTTATTATCTACATTTCCTGCATATTCCATGACTTGATGGGGGAGTAAGGTAGTTGAGATCTTTCCTGAAAAACATTTTAATATTAAATATGCCTTGATCCTTGAACATGAAAAACAATTAATTTTAGCATTGAAAAACTTTTCAGACAGTTTTTCTTAGGAATACATAGAAATGAGAGGCATTCACCCAGACACATGCATTCATTATATTTATATAGAACAGAAAGCTAGGCCTATGAGACATCCATGAAGGAGGATGAACCTCGCTTTAAGGGAAATTGTGAAAGATGAATTACAAAAATTGTTAAATGTAGGATTCATATATCCTATCTCAGATAGCCAATGGGTATCTCCATTGGTTATTGTCCCCAAAAACAATGGTAAATGGTGAGTGTGTGTATATTATCGGGAACTAAACAAGGATACCTTGAAAGATCACTTTCCCTTGCCTTTTATAGACCAAGTGTTGGACACCTTAGCTGGAAAAAAATATTTTTCCTTCCTAGATGGGTTCAACAGGTACAATCAGATTAGGATAGCTCTAGAAGACCAAGAGAAGACTACATTCACATGTCCCTAGGGTACCTATACATATAGGGTATTACCATTTGGTCTATCCAACTCACAAGCCACATTCCAGTGGGCGGTCCTTGATATTTCTCTGATCTTTTACATGATTGCATAGAGGTTTATATGGATGACTTTACAATTATGGGTTATACTTTTGAGGAGGCTTTACATAATCTTGAGAAAGTTTTGCGGAGATGTAGAGAAAATAATCTTTCATTAAGTAATGAAAAATGTTTTATGATTATGAATGAAGGTATTGTTTGGGGTCATCATGTTCCTCCTACAAGAATTAAAGTTGATCCAGCAAAGATTTAAGTTATTGCAAAGTTTCCCCCACCAACCAATCAAAAAGGAGTCCAAAGTTTCCTTGGACATGTAGGCTACTATAGAAGGTTTGTTGAAAATTTTACAAAGGTAGCCTCTCCATTGTTTAAATTATTAATTAAAGAATCTGAATTTCATCAAAATGGTGAATGTCAAGTTTCATTTGATACACTCAGGGAAAAATTTTCTTCAGCACCGGTCTTTAGAGGCCCATATTGGAAATTGTCCTTTCATATTTTCACTGATGCCTCTGATTCAGGCACAGGAGTAGTACTGGGTAAAAAGGAGGATCCTGTAACCCATGTTATTTATTATGTTAGTAAAAATTTAACTCCTGCAGAACTGAATTACATGGTAACTGAAAAAGAATTGCCTGCTGTAATTTACGCTATTAATAAGTTT
Source organism: Pinus taeda (assembly GCA_000404065.3). NCBI lineage: Eukaryota > Viridiplantae > Streptophyta > Pinopsida > Pinales > Pinaceae > Pinus > Pinus taeda. The sequence goes on from APFE030130821.1 coordinate 221,484, forward strand.
AGACATTACATCATGGGGTATGAAGTTTTTGTACACACCGATCACTCAACCATTCGATATGTCATGAATAAACCAATTACTAATGGTAGGATTACTAGGTGGCTTTTTCTGTTACAATAGTTTGACATCACAATATTGGATAAGCCAGGAAAATAAAATTAGGTAGCTAATTTCTTATCTAGACTCAACCACGCAGGTGAGGATGTTCCTGTTAATGATAGCTTTCCTAATGAAAATTTGTTTGTTATTTCTGTCAAAACACCTTGGTTTGTAGACATGGCCAATTACCTTGCTATAGGAAAGTTGTCCCCTTACTTTTCATCTAATCAGAAAAAGAGAACTATTAGGAAAAGTGTTGATTACTCTTGGATTAGGGGAAATCTCTTTTTCACTAGACCTGATTTAATTATCCGCAGGTGTGTCAAGGAAGATGAGATCTATGAAATTTTGAGAGCCTGTCATGATGAACCATGTGGAGGACACTTTGCAAACAAGAGGACACCTTATAAGATCCTTTGCTCAGGTTACTACTGGCCAAGTATTTTTAAAGATGAAAGGGAGTATGTCCGAAAGTGTGATAGCTGCCAGAGAATGTGGTAGTCTGTACAGTCATTCGAGATGCCTTTGCAGCCACAGGTTCTCATAAAACCTTTTGAGAGGTGTGCTCTTGATTTTGTAGGTCCCATCAACCCTATTTCCAAAGGTAAGAAGTATATTTCAGTTTGTACTGATTATGTTATGAAGTGGGTGGAGGAAAGAGCACTACATAGAGCAACAGAGAAAGTAGTGGTAGGTTTTCTTTTTTCTGATATTTTTGTAATATTTGGGGTACCTAGGGAGATAGTCACTGATCAAGGTACTCAGTTTGTGTCAATGATTATGCAAGGAATTATGAAAAAATATAAGATTACTCATCGGAAGTCCACCCCTTATCATCCATAGGACAACGAGCAGGTGGAATCAACAAATAAGGTGTTGGAGACAATCCTTACCAAGACATCGAAATTACATAAGAAGGATTTGTCTGACTGACTTCCTGAAGCATTGTGGGCTTACAAAATCACATGGAAAAACACCACTAGCTCTGTAAGAATTTTTGTATGGAAAGAAAGTTTTATTGCCCATTGAATTTCAGATCAGAACTTTCAAGATGGTAGCAGACTTGGGTATAGGCATTGATGAAGCTCAACAGTAGAGAATCTTGCAGCTCAATGAGTTGGATGAGATAAGGGAAGATGATTTCATCATACTGACTTGATTCAACAACAATGGGCTAAATGGCATGACAGATACATTAAAAAGAATCAATTCAAAGAGGGAGAGTGGGCACTATTGTATGATTCAAAATTAAAGAACTTTAAAGGGAAATTTAATGCACATTGGCTAGACCCCTATGAAATTAAGAAATTTTTTGATAATGGATCTGTTCGGGTTAAAACCATTGATGATGGTAATGTTACCTTCTTAGTGAATGGTCACAGAATCAAGCTATATCAAATACCCCAATGTAAGTAGGAATTTTTGGAAGAAATTGTGAAGAAAAGAGAGTTGGAGATGTTGAGATAAGGAGTCATTCCTTCCACTATCTCTTCTTGATTTCCTGATGACACAATGAGCTCACTTTGTTCCTCCTCGTGCTCAGTAAACCATGAGAGGAATGTCTATTGGGTACAAGTTTATTCCCTTTTCTGGGCCGAATGGACTAGTTAGAGAAAAGGATCCCCTTTGGAGTCTTCTTTTCCAAGTATTTCATACTCTCTAAAATTGAAATCTAGTGAGCATAGACTGCCCTGGGCTCATTAAAATTCCAGTTTAGTAAGTCCTCTGGGATCCTCTCAATAAATTTTGTTTTTAGTTAATCTTGGATTGCTTGTGTTGGACTGATGTGGGATCTCTTAAGGCACTCCTTCCACAATCTTGGCCCATCGACATCAGCAAGTTAGCGGGGTGCAAGATCATTGTCTTATGATGCCTTGAAGCTTGTATGCCCTAATGACAGGTTATCTCACTAGCAATAATGTGAAATCACTATGGCTCCTTGACCGTTGGATCCTATAGGGGGGTTCAACAACAACTCATTAATTGACACTCAATAGGATGCATCAGGGTACCTTGGTCCTCTCTCTCATTAATGGTGATGGGCCTTGCATTGTTAATAGTCGACCTCAATGGTTGGTAATCCAGTCAAATCATTGCACATTCAACATCAACACCTTTACTCATGTGCAATGAGTTGTACAGAGATGAGGGAAAAGTGTTTGTCTAGTGGTTCAATTTCCTGCAGAATGTTCAATAGTCACAGTTCCTTTTCCTACAGAAGGCTCAACAGTCATGGTTCCACTTCCTGCAGTGGCACTCTATTTTTCCGAAGAAAAAAAAGGTCATAGATAGAAAATTATGTTAAATTATTTAAAGTACTGGAAAATTTTAATTACTGGTCGAGGTCATGAATATATGAGATCATACATCTGATTCAATTATGAAGTGGGTTATCATTTCAAGGACAAGCACACATCATCCAAGGACTAGACCTGAAGGTAAGTTCAGTAAGGTACAACCAGTGGCAGGACAGTTGAGGTAAAAGGTAATTGACGATTTAATTTTAAAACATTTGTATGATTTCTAGCTATGGTTACCCTTGTGGGAAAACGCGGTCATAAACCGTTGCATCATAACTCTAGCTCCATGCTCAATTACCATGAATCTGACATGACTAGTGGGCGTACTCTCCATATCCTTTTGTAGGTTGGATCATGATGATAATCATGATCATGACCTATCTCTCGAAGTCTCTGTGCTTTCTGATATTTCCCATATTAAGCCCTCCCTTGTCGCGCAATCCTTTGCAAAATATTAGCATGGTATTTCTGAAGAGTGCATGCATCTTATCTTCCCTGTTTTTCACCATGTCAAAGGTCCATGCCCTCATCCACTTCGAGCCGCAAGGCGATGAATTGCTGTAAATTGACCCTCGTAGTAAGGCGAGACTGGAAAAAGTAGGGTGACTACCATTTTTCCAAAAAAATAGCTGCCACCATTCAGAGGTAATGAAGTATTTTTCCCTGAATTTGAATGGCGACAAAGCTCAAGTTGGGGATCTCTAGTTCAAGTTAACCGACGGTTTGGTGGCTTGGGCATGCAGAATTCCACAGCAGGGGGAGTGATGGTTTAAAAATCAGTGTTTCAACAAGGGTTTGTGCATGTCCTTTCTCTGAAAGGAGCATTAAGACTCTGATTGGAGCAAAGGGGTTTCACAGGACTTCCTAAAAAGTAAGTATCGGCACCTGTTATTTTTCCTGCAAAAGTATATAACGTGTAAAGGTTGCTTTGGGTTCACATTCTTGTTTGACATTTGGTTCCTCGCCCATTTTGATGACAAGCCCTTGAATTTTCCATATTATTGGAGAATTTCTCTAATGAAGATGTCAACGGCTGCCAAGAAGAGGGGGACCAATTTGGAGGAAAACCTCTATCACCATGGGCTAGTGAAAATCATCATGGTATAGGTTTTGAAAGACAAGAAGATGACATGGGAGGAGTTTCTAGCTGAGAACTACTTTGCGGAGAATGAATATTCCGATTCTTTGGAGTCCATAGAGGAAATGCCAGCTGAAAAAAACAAGAAGAAGATACAAACCTGTGGGCTACAGATAAAGGAGAAAGAGGAAAATAAAGACTCTGGCCCTTCAGAGTCTACAGAGGAAAAACCAATAGAAAAATGAAAGAAGAAGCCATGGACTCATGGGCCACGGATAAAGATGGAAGAAAAAGATGACCCTGACTCTTCAAAGTCCACAGAGAAGACGCCTGTAGAAAAACCAAAGAAGAAGAAGCCTCAGACCCTTGGGCTACAGATGAAAAAGGAAGAAAAAGATGAAGAAGTGGTGGTGACTAGGGAGGCTATGGGTAAGAAGCCTAAGTCAAAGAATGGAACTTCCACCTCTGCTAGGAAATTTACCAAGAGCCACGTTGTTCAACTCACTATAAAGGATACTGCAGAAGTAGAGGTGCTACCCGAGACACCTGACAAAAAGGAGAAACATCACGGCCCGTCCAAAGTAAAGGAGAAGATAGAGTCAACTGAATTCATTGGTGAAGAAGCAATTTCCTTCCAGGATTCCCTGCTGCATGCAAGCGGAAATGACACACCAGGAGAACAACAAGAAAAGGAGGACCTTGGTTTGCCCCAATCCCTCCACGAGCATTATGAAGGAGAAGTAACTCACGAGAAAAAGTGGTCTCTGCAGGAATTGGAGGAAATCATCTCTGAGCTCACCCTTTCGGAACGAGTTTTGAGAAAGGAAAATGAGACCCTGAAAGAGAATAGCCTATGTATACAGAAAGAACATAAGGAATGGGTTCAGAAAGTGACCCGAATCATGAAGAAGAAGCTGGGTTAGACTGATCATCTGGAAAAGAAGAATGAATTGTAAAAGGGTCAAATTCCTGTAGAATCTATTGGCAACTAGTTGGACCAGTTGGCAGAGGTAGCTGATTAGGTGGCTTCAGTAGCTACAGCCCAGGACAAGGAATGATTTCCTTTTCTTTTCTTTTTCTTTTTGCAGAAGGTGCAACATTTTTGCTTGCATAAGGGGCATGCAAGAAGCTAGGTGTGGGGGAGATGTTGGGGCTCAATTTTGCACAATTTTGACACCCGTTCTAGACTTTACCTCTCCCATTTTGAACTATCCTTAACCACTATTATGCATATTTCAATTATAATATCTAGGTTTTGGCCAAAAGGGTGTTATAGGCTGAAGGTATGCAAATTAACATGAAAAATTTTCTTTTACCTTAATCTTATGCATTCCTTAAGCTAGTTGTTCCTTATTGAATTATTATGCCAACTAATTTAGAGTTCTTGAGTAGATTTGTTTTGATTCGAAATTGGCTCGCATTTCCTGCAGACAACTCATGCAATCCTATTTCCTGCAGATGCTCTGGAATTCCTGCAAACACGAATTTCCTGAAACCACCCAGATTTCCCACAAACACGGATTTCCTGCAACCGTCCAAATTTCCACTTATTTCTAAATCAAAAGAGAACATTGGTTTTGTGGGGAATCTCTCATACATGGATGCTATCCTATTGGTTGTTTCAAATCCACCAACGAAATTACCCGGATTTGCAGACCTCCCCTCGTTGGCCGTATGAAGGGAGACTATAGCTATATGTAATCAATTTCGTCTAATCCATGCTTTCAGTCATGGATTAGACTCAATATAGCTAAATTTGACACTTTGTAAGAGGATTGTTAGCCAATGGATCAAATTAGTAGTTTTCCTTACTTCGAGCCACATATGGTCTGTTGCACTTGTATAAATTCAGCTCTAGTTTATATTGTAAGGGGTTGTTGGCTTGGCTTTGGCTGATACTGTATATCATATTGTACTCGACTGTGACATTTTTGGATTAATACAATATTATATGCTTTGTCTATCTCACTGAGCAAGCTCTTCTAATTTTGAAGGGGTTGTGACTGAGGAAGGGCCCCCTTTGCTCACAACTCCCTTAGTGCAGTGTGTGTGTATTTTATTTCTATTATGCAGTAGTAATCTGTTCATACATCTAATGTACTTTTTTTGATATATCAACAGTAGACGATTGAATGAATAAGCTTCATGTTAATGTGCGGATTTCATTTAATCAAGATTTGATTTACATTGTTGAATGAATTCTTTCTATTGTTGTAAGTTTGATATCTTATCTTTTCTAATCAACATCAGCAATACTAAGAGTTGTAGAGGTATGTTTCAATCCACTCCATAGCATTTGCTGCTAAATGTTGATGCAAAAAATATGCATTATTTTTGCATATGGTTTGGTTAATAAGCACTCATGGTATTAAGCCTACATACATTTTGTGCAACATCTGATAAGATTACCTTCCTTGGGTTGATGATTTATGTTAACCAAATTATAAGTCTATAATTTGACTCAACAATAATCATTATGACCAATTATTTGATTCGGTGGGCCATAGGATGGGTTGTGAAGGATTGTAGTGCAAAAACTGCTATGAAGTTCATATTTGAGTATATTTTGTCCAAATTTGGGTGTCCAAAGATATTGATGAGTGATCAAGGGTCAAATTTGTTGAATCAAACCATTGAAGAATTAATTGAGTAATTTCAAGTTTACCACTAGAAGTGCACTCCTTATCATCCTCGGGCAAATTGAATTGTGGAAGCATACAATAAGATTATGGAGAATGTACTCAAAAAAGTGTGAAATGTGTATATAAATGACTGGGATCTAAGGATTCCACTGGTTTTGTGGGCATATAGGACAACATGCAAGAAACTAACAGGACAGATACCTTTTAGGTTGGTATATGGAAAATAATCCATCATGCCTATGGAGTACATTGTGCCAAATTTAGGAATTGCAACCTTCACAGACATGGAGGACTCTAATAAAATGGAAGAATGGATGGCACAATTAGTTACTTTGGAAGAAGACAGGTTTATAGTAGGTTTTCATTAGCAAGTGCAAAAACAAAGGGAGAAAGCTTGGCATGATAGGAACATCAAGTAGAAGACACTTCGGGAAGGAGATCCTGTACTTTTATATGATAGAAAATTCACAAAGTTCTCAGGAAAATTTAAAACACATTGGTTAGTACCATATATCATCAGGAACATCCTTGATGGTGTTGCAATTCAGCTCGCAAAGTTAAATGGTCAGTTGATTCCAGGATGAGTGAATGGTATCATATTGAAAGCATATAGGGATGACTCTATCCCTCAAGCTTTGTACTAAAGAATGAAAGGAGAAGAGTCTTAGTGCCACCTACAGTTGAAAGTGGGCACTAGAATATAAACTACTCTATAGAAGTGAACGTCACTAAAGGAATATTACTGCACGGTATTCAGGAGTATGTCGAAGTCCTAAAGAACCGTGATGAAGGAATGATTGATGTGCCATAAGGAAAGGTTCCTCGAATTTTGCTAGAAAAATTACCATTTGAAGGAAATAGTTTTCATTAAAAGAAATTTTCCGTTAAGAGGTGCAGGAGAAACACAGTTATGAACCAAAACTGGTTGGATCTAGCGCCATATCTACATTAAATGAGATATATCTAAGCTAATCATGGGGTTCAAAATTTAAATTCACTATAAAATTCATGTCTTGCTCCACATTTTACACTTTTCTATCTGTAGAATTCAATTTGAAAATTTGTGACCAAGTCTAAGATAAGTGTGTTGTTGTAAGTTTGAGAGAAGTTTTGAAGAGATTGCTAGAGAGTTTGTAGAGAAAGTGCTAGAAGACATCATGGAAGACTAAACTGGTAAATCCGCAGTATCAAGTGTACCTGTGTCCCCAAGGTGTGGAAGGTTGCTGTGAAAATAAGTAGCCAGGGAAGAACAACCACAAAGAAGACAAGAAAAGAGACTAGTTGATGCCTCTGGAGTAGAGCTAAGGATATCCCCAAGAAAGAAGGTAGAAAATGAGTAGTGGACAAATAACAAGTAGGATAAGAAACCTGTGGAGAAGGCAAAGAAACAAATGGAGTAAAAAGAACTAGAAAAAATCCATGATAGTGAGGAGGAAGTCGAGATGCAGTAGATGGAGACAGAGGGCACAAAAATTCCCTCTCTTTTGCCACCATATTTTTCACCAAGTAAATTGTGTGTCAAGCTGGTTAAAGATCCCAAATACATGAAATTCAACACTTTCACAATGCTGCTACCAGAAAAATTCCATTTGAAGGAGAATCACTGGGATAAATTATGCAATTAAAGATGGAGGACTGAGACTTCAATGACCAGAGTAAGTATCTATAGTTTGAGTTGAGCAAGTACCTACAATAGGTATATTATCTAGAGAGTGGAGTCTCAAGGTTGGAGCCACACTAGTGGGCTCAAGGATTGGAGAGACCAAGCTTGTTGAATAAGTTAAATGTGCCACACTTCAGTAGAAGCATGACTAACACATCATGTGTTCGAGAGTTACTTGTATTAGTATATGATGGATGCCTCTGGCTAGGGCAGAGGATCTCGATTAATGAAATGTTGATATGAATGATTACTAGATATCCCTACCAAGGAAAGGACCTCGTCGAAGAGTTCATTGGAAAAAAACAAGACAGATAAATAGCACAAACCATGAAGGAAAGCTTCAAGCTAATAAAAATGTCAGGAGGTTATGAAAGTAACTCCATCAGTGACCAAGAGGAGCACTTCACCACGCACGTCTTAGCCAGAAATATAATGAGGAGGTGTAGATAAAATGAAGTCCTCACGGCCATTGTTTCTTTAGCCATGTAGTGCAACATTGGGGTTTAGTTCAACTAGGTTAGATATCTATGCAAGGAATTTTTGGAGGACTGTCGAGAAGCATAGGAAGAGGGTAAGACATTTCACTATGCATGGTTGATCTTGAACATCGTGTTGTTAGCATGGAAGGATCTGAAGGATTCATAGTTTCCTCCAGTCAAAGCAGATGTATGCAAAGCTGCGTGGTATGCCTCACTCTGGCATACCAAGGAGCCATTACACGCATAAGATAACACAATTGTATTTGTACTATTGCACATGGGCTTGCACATGGTGGTGAACCAGCATCCCATGTTGTCACAAAGTTTGTATGATCAATACCGCAATATAGCAAATTTTAAGGTATACTTTCACAAGATATATGTAAATGAGCAGAAGGATCTAATGGAGACATGGCATCCTCTGACATATTTGGTCACCGAAGATGACCTTCTTGGCAGAATACAACACTGGTAAGTAGAGTGTATGACTTGAACCAGAGAAGATATTGAAGTAGAGAAGGACACCTTAGAACATGCAGATCCAAGTGGAAAGGACAAAGGAAAAGACGTAGAAGGGACAAAGACAGAGTAAGAATAGGGTACCCAAGACCCTCTCAGCGAGGAAGAGGCAATAGAGCAATCATATTTCATCATCAAGAAGAGGATACCTACAATGCCTCATCAAGTGCAAGAAGAAGTAGAAGGCGGACAAATATAAGGGCGCAATACCACTTGTCCTTACTGATGGGGACATCGATGAAATGCAAGAGAAAGTCTAGGAAGTAACAACAAAAACATGTGATAGGATTGATAATCACTATAGAGCACTCTTGGTAGATGTTCAACAATCTATTAGAGAGTTAAAGGCATTGCCATAGACATCCAGACAACCAAAATAGAGGGGTCAACCGCTGCTGCCAGAGCAACATATAGAAACAACAATTGGATTAAGGATTATGGGGATACTAGTTAGAGCAGTATAGTTTGAATCAACCATAGACATAGAGCAAGAAAAATGGTGGGATGATTACAATATGAACATCGTCGCATTGCCAACTCACATATTATACAATTTCCACCAAGGGATAAAAACTCAACTAGAGGAGCGAGAACAATGCACTTCACTGTTAAATATTCAGGTGGAGAAGGAAGGAGCTTCACTAAAGAAGGAGCTCGATTAGCTGATTAAGGAAAGGGATGGAGCATGGCAGCAATAGCAGCAACTAGAGGAAGTCATCGCAAAAACTTGTAGTGAATTTCCAGATGTAAAGGTCTACGAAGAAGAGTCACCTGCAGAGAAGGTCACAAAGCTTAGCCTCACAATAAGGGATTCAAAGAATACGTTTGTAGAAATTAAGTTAAAGTATGAAGTGAAGATTACTAAGTTGTAAATTAGGCTTGTAGCTAATCATACCATCGAAAGTGCATAAGGAGAGGGAAATGGATCTAAAATCTAAACTGCAAGGCATCTTCGACACAATGGTGGACTGTCGCAAACTATTAGATGAAACTATGTAGATTTCCACCTCACTGCAGGAGGATCCAAACATTCATAGGATTGAAGAGGAGCTCCAAACAAGGTATAAGTAGTTGGAAGAAATTTGGAAAATTGTTAAGACATTACCAGTCTTGCCGAGGCTCGCTTGAATCACTGAAGGACAGACTCTTCAAAACAAGATTGAAGACCTTCGAAGAAAAGAGATTATTTTGGCAGAGAGGACTCAACCATGGCAGGATGAGGTCCTCCATATTTCACAAGAAGTAGATGAAGGAGCTATGATAGAGGGAGAAAGAAGTGCTACAGAATATTTCTGAACCAACAGCAGAGGAACTACTACAAGAAGTGCATCGAGAGGAGAAGCAGGTAGCATAAATACTTCAGTAGTATAATGATGTCTACATGATCATCACAACAGATATTTATAGCATAGTAGCTGAGTGAATCAAGATGAGTCATAAGTGTGTTTTGGGGGCTTGTTGGGTGCAACCCAACTTGGCCATATTTTGGGCAAATTTTGGGAATAAATCCAAGTTTTGTGGAATCATGCAATAGAAAGGATGTCATGGATTATGAAGTGCATTATACAACAAAGGAGTAGAGCACGATGAAGATTGTGCAAGAAATTCAAGGCGCAGCATCAGGGCTTCGCAACGAAGCCCCTTCCTTTTTGTAAAAGCATTAAAATATTGTAAAGTTGTTGGTTTTGGGCCATAGTCCATTGTATTTTGGAAACCATGGTATCGAGACCATGGTATTGTAGTGATGTAAATCCCTCATGTCATAGTATATTTAAGGATAAATAAATAAGGAAGAAATCATTGAATTGATCCAGATCTATGTTTATGTGATATTTTTGTGGTCTATAATTTGGAGGAAGGGAAAGGCTCTGCAGTTGTGTGCAGCAAGGCCTGGGTTTGCAGATTAGTGTGCAGACCATCCACAACTTAGTGTGCAAACACCTTGCAGCTGTGTGTGCAGGGAAGAACTATTTTTTGTACTGAATTCCATATTATAAGAGATACTTCTTGTGGGCGTAGTCCCATGTTGGGATAAATCACAGTAACATCAATGTCTCAAGTGTTTATTTTCTTCTTATCTGCACTTTATTTTAGTACTGCACAATTTATGAATGTTTATGACATGTTAAGTGATGAATGTAATTATGCAAAGTAATCTATAAGTGTGAAGTAACTTGTTCATGTGAAGTCGTTTGTAAGTAAGTGTTAAACATAAGAAAATACAATGGTGCCACAACACAATATCCATCAAGTTGTAGAAAATTGGTTCTATAGCCTCCCATAATCACTTTGAGTGAGACTGCGATCTTCTTGCAGGTCATTGCAGAGAAGGACCAATGGTTGATGTTTTTGTTGGTGCGCAATACACTTTGAACCTAGGTCTAGCCCAATTAATCCAACAATTATATAGTGATAAAAATATTTATGAACATCAACAACTTCTGTTTCATTGTTCCATTCGAGATTGTCCATATTCATGTATGTGTGAAAATCATCTATGTTTCCATTTGTATCTAAATAAAATATGAAAGTCAAAAACTGCATTGGAGAAAATTGCAATGTATAAATAAATGGAGAGAATAATGGCATGAAAAGAAAATACTTGCACCAATAATAAATTGTGTGAAGGGCTTTTTGTAGGACTGCTTCGAGGAAAATTATAAATCTGCAATGCATATATTGTGTTGTTAAATGTGGGTTTTTAATTATGTTTTGAATTCTCTATTGGTATTGATTGTTCAACTAGGAGGGAATAGTAGTAGGCATGATAATGTGCAAGTCATGCCATTTGGTATCAGCTGCACTGAGAGTGAAGAAGAATGTCAGGCTTCCTATATGTGTGATCATGTTAGTTAGTTCACACCATCACTTATTCCAGAAAGAACACATTCCTCGTAAGCCTAAAACGAAGTGCATGACATGTTCAGGAAATTTCAAATCTAGGAAGTCACAAATCTTTTGTCAAAGATCTAAAATAGTTGTTGGCAAGTTGTTCTCAATGTATTTCTTGAAAAAAAAAATTGCAGTTTCTTGGCTATGGTGGCGCATTAGAATGTTATATAGGTAGTAGAGGAATCTTGGATGTTGGCATAATCGATTATCATGGTAGTGCAGCAAGTGTAAATCATATTCATGCATTTCAACTTTTGTAATTATTGGTTGTATAATCATGGAAATTCCAGTAGGAAAAAGGGTGGGGAATGCCATAATGAAGAGGCCCTCAGTGTTGTATTCGTTCATAGGGGATAAAGAGATTTTAGGCTAGTCAACCAAGTTGGTTGAATTTGGATTGGTCGAGTGAAAATAAGTGCAAATGTGCTCAAGTTCAGTACATGAATTTTGGGAGAATTGGTACAAAAGAAGTATGTTGGATATCTAATGTAGTTAGCCTGACATCACGATCATACATAAAATCAACTATGGTTTGATGGGGTTCAAAAGAGGAGGTGGTTACATTATGAAGAAGAGAAGAAATATCTGTAGGTTGATCTAGTAAAGCATAAATTTCAGATGGACTGAGTTGGACATCCTTGTAGTAGGGATCATGATTTAGTTTGTATTGTAGAAATCTTGAATAATTTAACACATATTCAACAGAGATTATCCTGATCATGTACTATTGTGGAAAACATACACAATACATAAGCTCCTCTATGTTGATCATCAATATAGCAG
>APFE030130821.1:234976-273024 GCA_000404065.3 Pinus taeda
AAATAAGCACTAAATAATGTCAATCTAGACATCTTTACATTTATAGAAAACCAAAAATAGACTAGGGTGTAGGGCCTTGGAATAGGATTGGAGTGTCAACTCTGCAATTCCATCAAAATATGAAGCTAAATATTACTAGAGAGTGGAGAAAATCCACTATCGCATATATCACTTGCTAGGAAGAGAGGAAAATCCACCAACCAATGTGAATCCTCCTTTGATTAATCCTCTTGAAATTTGACTCATTAGGGTGGATGATAACTTTTATGAATCCTTTTTCACCATTTGTCATCAAATAGATGATGAGAGCAGACCCTCAACAATGGGGGAGATCATATCCTCTTCATCGAGTGTCTCAAGGACGTATACTATAGTGTCCTCATTACTATTGATAAGTGTGATGGTTACAACTCCTTCCACTTCTAGTTCATCACCATTTTCTCTTTGGGCCATACCATTGATTGTGCCAATAACGCTGGTTACTCTTCCTATTCTCTTAGTGCCCCTCCCCCCACTAGCTTTGTATTTGGTGCAAGGAAATAATAAAGCTCACAACCTGGAGCTAAGTACTTATTTCCTAGATCTGTTATACCCATAGTTAAACTACCATTTTGGAGCTTGCGACAATTATCTGTAGGGAATATTCCAAGGGGGTCTATTCCTAATGGCATAGTCGGTTCCATATCCACTAATATCATGAGCTAGTTAGCTGCACAATTGGGCCACGAGATTGTTTCGTCGCAAACCCTTACTACTATGCCTAGCTTTAAAAAATATTTGGCCCCTTAGCATACTATTGAGTTGCATTCGATGCAATCCATGAATTTGAAGAATCCTTAGTACTTGGTGGGAAAAAGAATAAAAGAAAACAAAATATCACTTCAAAATTTCTCAACGAGATGCAAAACCCAAACTACCATGGGTGGGGGTACCATAGAAAAGAAATAGAAGAATAAGTTTCCATGCAATATTTGTCAAGGAGACCATGTTAACCATGAGCGTCCATGGATGGATGTGATCCATCACTACTTTGCATGGTAATAAACTAGCTTGAAACCTACTACATTGACAAATCCATTACCCATAAAGCAATTGATCCGAAATTAAATAGGAACGCAACAAAATAAATATATAACCACAAATGAAGAGATGCAACAGAAATACCACTTCATTTAATTAATATCAAAGAACTGAAATATGCTTACAAACAAAATGGAAAAAAACTAGCTCAGGAAATGGTAGCTTATATATGAGAAGAGATGTTGCAGCTACATGCCTCTGAACTATGTTATAATGAGGCTCAAAGTCCTATTTATTATTTAGAAACAAGGAAAAATCATAAACATCCAAAAACCTAACCCTAGGAGATGAAGCACCAAATTGTGGGCCCCATTTGGATAAATTGGTACATCAACTTCCCGGGGTCATAACTTTGGCATGCCATCTCCTTTTGATGTGCACAATACCTCGTTAGGAATATCTATCCGAGGATTACAAATTTAAAATGAAAACAAAAAAAAGTCTCTTGTTTTTCCCTTTCCCAAAAAAACATTGTTTAGGGCCTCAAAACGACTCTGAAAATTTAGGACCTGAAAAACTGCCAAAAATAGTAAACCATGCTACAATTAAGGAAACTGAAAAACTGAAAGAAATAGTGGTGGGGGTCCAAGTGGAATAGGAGGGTGGCCATCAATATCCACCTGTATCATCCCTCCCCCCTTAGGAAGAAATTATCCCCATTGCATTGAGTGCTTCCATGAGATCGGGAAACTTCTGCTGAACTTGGTCCTTGGTGAGCCACTTGCCCTTGTGCAAGAGTTCGCCAACTTTGACAACCTGATATAGTTGGATCTTCTGTTGACGAGCGTTCTTGATCTATGTGTCCATGATCCATTCAGTTTTGGCCTTTTCCATGCAGTTTGGGTTTAACTCTGTTGGTGTGAACTATTCTGCAATGTTTGATGTGTCCAGTAATAGTGGAAAGTATGGTCGAAGGCGGTACACACTGGGTGCAGGCCTAGGAATGGTAGAATAATGAGCTCAAAAGAATTATCACCTATAACCTTAGTGATGGTGTAAGGCCCATATCGGAGTGGGTGAAGCTTGTGGTGGGGCCCAGAAAGGCGCTCCTTTTACAAATGTAGCCAAACTTTGTCGCCCACCTGGAACTTGTGTGGCACTTGATGCTGATCATGATGCTACTTGTACTGAGCATTGGCTTGCTCCAATATATCATGGAATTGTTGGAAGATGTGTTTGATGTGCTCAATGAAGTTGTTAACCCTGTCAGCTTCAGAATGGACATGGGCCGAAGCTGACTGAGTAGCTTCAAATGGTATGGCCACATCAATGGGACATAGTGGCTTGAATCCCAACCCCACCTGAAAGGGGTTGTGGTTAGTTGAGATATGGAGAGTTTTGTTGCAGCTGTGCTGGACATAGGGGAGGCTTTCGTCCCATGTGTGTGGATGCTTCGAGTTTTACATGCGCATAATGTGTACGATCATCCTGTTGACAACCTATGTTTGGCCATCAATTTTAGGGTGGAAAGTCATGGACTTAGTGAGCTTGGTATCTAGCATCGACCACAGACTTGACTAAAATGTACTTAGGAACCTGCTGTCCCAATTTGAGATAATGGATTGTGGGATCCCAAAGTGTACCCATACTCATTCAAAGAAGAGCTTAGTAGTGGCTTCTATTGTGGTACTCTTCTTGTAGGATGCTAAAATGGCCATCTTAGAGAATTTGTCGATGACCATGAAAACACAGTCATTGCCATGCTTAGTAGAAGGGGGGCCCAACATGTAATCCATGGAGATGGACTCCCAAGGTGGATTAGGAGTAGGTAGAGGAGTATATAGGTATTTCTTCTTAATGGTCAGTTTGGAAATGGCACAGGCAGTGTAGGATATGATGTACTTGCCAAAATCCTATCAAAGGTTCAACCAATAAAAATACTTCTGCAACACTGCCACTGTTTTCTTTACGCTGAAGTGTCTTGCGACTCGACTATAGTGTGCCTCCCAAATCATCTTGGAACACTCACTTGAAGGAAAACATAGGTGTCCCTAGTGACATAACAATGTATCATGGAGTTGAAAATTTGGATCTTGCTTTCCTTCCAGGAGCCTCTGGTATGTGTTAAGGAATTATGGATCGCTCTTGTACATATGCAGCCACCCTGAAGTCTCGTGCCCAAAAGAGTCAAGAAGTGGTTAGTGCCATGACCAGAGGTTGGCTAAGGCAGTTTGCAACATTATTGGTGATTCCCTTCTTGTACTTAATGTTCAAATGGAACTGTTGTAGGTATGTGGACCATTTATGATGATAAAAGAACGAGAATTTTGGATGGTATTTTTTTTGATGTATATTATATGGTTTATATGTTGAAACCATCATATAATATATTTGTGAGTGGAGGAATATATGATATAGATAAAGTACTAATATAGTGAATTCTTTTCCACCTAAACAAAAGATATCCAGAAAGGTTGTGTTTGTTTTGGAAATCAAAAGCAGATTTTTCTTTTTTTTTGGGGAATGCATTCACTAATATCTATTGTTGGAGTATTTCTCTCTGGGAAAGAGAACTATCCAAAATGGTTAAGGAAAACTAAACACACTCTCATTTTTAATGAGATGTGGAAAGGAGTGTGTGTTGGAGACAGAAACAAAGAACCAGAATAACCTACCTCAAACAGGGAATTTGCCATTTGGGAAAATAAGAACGAGGCTTATGCATTGATTGCAACATCAGTAAATAAAGAGGCGAGTCACCATATTTTTCCATTTTCAAATGCTTTCGAAGCCTTACAAAAACTGAAGGAACTCTATGACTCACAATTTGCACTTGAAGTTGTTCAACTCATGATTAAATTGTTTAGCCTTGAATTACAAAATGATGATCCTCTTGCTCTTGCATCAGAAGTAAAATCTATTATGCATGATATCAAAGTCACTAATGTTGAATTGGACATTCCTCTGATAGCTTTTCTCAAGGCACTTTATCCCACTTACTCAAATAATCTTGAGTCACTGAAAGAAAATGGAAACCTCAAAGACATTACCTTTGACTCCCTTATGAAAAAAAATGCTGAAAGAGAGAAATATTTTGGGAAGAAGGTAACTCCTCAGTCTTCTAAAGAGGCTGTGTGTCTTGCACATAGAGAGAAGAATCTTTCTCAAGATTCTTCAAGAGAAAGAGGCGGTCGAAGAGGAAGAGGAAGAAGAAATTTCAGAGGCAGGGGGGGCAGACACTCTCAAGGAGAAAAGTTAGATTTACATTGCATACGTTGTAAAAGAGATGGATCACATGATGCATCCACATGCAATTTGCCTTGGGGACAGAATTGAGTAGGGAAGAAACCAACCCAAAGGTAAAACTAATGAAAAAGAGAAAGGTAAAGCACCTGAATCCGCTCACTATGTTGAGGCACACTGTAATATTGGAGTAAATGAAGACTTATTTAATGATTCACTTGCTTCTTGGAAAAATGATTGGCTGCTTAATTCAGGAGAAATTTGCCACATGAATTTTAGAAGAGATTTTTTTTGAAGAATTTACTAGCAACGTTGATGGAGTAGTATACTTTGCAGACAAATAAAAACTCAAACCATCAGGGCTTGGCACAATCGGGCTTAAATTTCCTGGTCTTCCTGTCTTTCTTCTGCATCATGTTTTATATCTCCCACAGCTGAGGAGAAACTTATTGTCCTTGGTCCACATCCACCAGCAAGGACACTCCTTTCACATGTTTGATGGCAAGTTTGAGTTAAGAAAAGCATCAGATCACTCACTTGTCATGACAAGGATAGAAGAAGAAAGGCTTCTCAAGCTGCAGGGTACCTCTGCTCATACACAAAATTTCTCATACAATTCTCATTATGATGAAGGTACATTTCCATAAAGTTTATTATGGCATGCTATATTTGGACACTTGAACTATGACAACCCCCGCTTGTTGAAGAAAAATGGTGTTATTGGTTTGCCTACAATTCCTAGGAAACTTAAGCAAGGTGATGCTTGCATTCTAGGAAAACATAGCAAACAACCTTTTCATGATTCACATTCGAGAGCACATACAAAACTTGAACTCATTCATTACCTTTTCCGTTATCTAGCAACTTACCTCATAACTATTTATATCTTGTAACTGAGCTCTTCTTCTATCAGCATTCAATAAGAGTTGTGATGATGGATCCCTGTTGGGGTTCGAAACGTTGACAACAAAATGGTTTTTACTGTGGGTTCTCCGGTCACAAAGTTAGAAAATATTTATGTGGTCCAATGCTTGTTCCTTCTGCAAATGGAAATAAATATATGATGACATTTATTGATGACTACACTAGAATGTGTTGGGTTTATTTATTGAAGAACAAATATGATGCTTTTCAAACATTCAAGAACTTTCATACATGGATTAAAAATGATGCACAATCTCATATTGGCTCTATTCGCACTAATAATGGAAAAGAATACACTTCAAATGAATTTGAAAACTATCTTCGCCAACATGGGATCAAACATCAAACAATTGTGCCTTATAATCCCCAAGAAAACGGAGTAGCTGAAAGAATGAATAGGACAATCTTAGATATGGTGCACCCCATGATGTTTTTCAAAAATGTAAAATTGATGTTTTGGGCTGATGTAGTTCTATGTGTTGTATATGTAAAGAATATGTAGAAATTTTGAATAATTTAACACATATTCAATGGAGATTATCCTGATCATGTACTATTGCGGAAAACATACACAATACATAAGCTCCTCTACGTTGATCATCAATATAGCAGCATCAATAACAATAAAACACCAAGAGCATTCACACATTAACACAGTATGTATCCCGGGGAAAGCATCTCGCTAAAAACCCCAACTATCTGTATATTAATGATTGAGTCATGTAACATTACACAGAATAATACTTCTCACAAGTATCTCCACCTCTGTTACACACAATACAGCTCAGATCTGATCTCCAAATCTCTTCCACTGCTTGCCTGCCTCAACTGCTCAATACCTACTCAAGAACTGATGAGAATGGCTCACCAAACTCGTTTTTCACCTACAAAATAGTCACTCACGCTTTGTGGAAGTGAGCATAAGCTAAAATGTGGGAAAATACGTGGGCAAACTCATTGGCATACTCAATCCCTTGATTGTGCAAGATCTGGTGCACAACTATAGTCACAACTGATAGCAATCTGATTCCCTACCACCTGTCCTTGTTGAACTGAACATGCACTGACATGCAACTGAGTTAACTGATGTATTCATTAGTTGTATTATGAGTTAATAACTTGTGAATTAATTAATAACTAATTCACCCAACTCATCTCTAGTCTATTCGCCAGTTACACTAAATACAACCAGTTTAACAAAGCTAAACTGAACACAACTCCATCAACGGCACCTCCAGTCCACTAAACTCAACTCACTTGAGTTCTAACTGAAGTCATGCATGCAAATATTCAACTAACCCATAAGAACCACGTATTTCCTTCATGCATTTGCATGTGCCACATCCGTAGCTCGAACTGAAGTGCTCCAAGAGAATAAGACAAAGTTTATAGTCCAAATATTATTGTGAGATAATAATATTTGACTTTTCTATTTTTGACAGCCAGTCTAAAAATAGACTTGATCACTCACACTGTGATCACCACATGTCTAAAAATAGAAGTCCATCTATTTTACCAACATGACCAATCATCCACAAACAACAACCTGCAACCCATAGACATGATCCATATGTCTAAAAATAGACATAGTCTAAAAATAGACTTGCGCCAAAAATAGCCTGCGGGCCCACTTAGTGAAGGCGACTCTTTTCACTAAGCTCCATCATCTTGTTGCAATCTCAACATGTATTCAATTGCTGCAAGTACATGTGACTTGAAAATGAAGAATTCATAAGCATTTTCAAAAGGATCATGCCTTTTGAAAATGAGGATGTCCAATTTAGAAGCCATCTGAGGTAAGTATTTGGCAATAACAATGATGTCTTGGGGAAAGTTGATTGTATGGCCACTATATTTGTATTTACCACCACGGGCATGAGTGACTTGTACAATGGGGTTGACACGTGCAATGAGCATTTCCTCAAATTGTGTTAAATTTTGAAGGACATGTGGTTGTTCACTGGGGTCCATGTTGCTAATATGACAAAAATGATTGGTAATTTTAGATGATGTGCAACGAAAGTAAGAGAGATTGCCATGTAAAAGCCTTGTTTTCATACATAGGTATAATTCTTTGCATATTGTGCAAAAATTCATGTTAGAAATTTTATTTATCATTTGTCGAAAGTGACGGTGTTCATCAATAAGGGGGGGTTATAT
Organism: Pinus taeda; assembly: GCA_000404065.3. Taxonomy (NCBI): domain Eukaryota; kingdom Viridiplantae; phylum Streptophyta; class Pinopsida; order Pinales; family Pinaceae; genus Pinus; species Pinus taeda. The sequence goes on from APFE030130821.1 coordinate 242,324, forward strand.
TGGTTTTGATGAAGGTGAGGTGAATTGGTTTGAATAGTTGGGATAGCACTTGAGGTGGGAAGCGATGTAGTAGAGGTAGTAGGCCTTTTGTGGTTTTCATAAAGAACTCGTCGGTGTGCATTTATTGTATCTTCATTTTGTGCATAAAGAAGACACCTTCATGTGTTTTTAGTTGCATTTTCATTGTTGCATGGCACATACAAGCAACTAGAAAATAATTTATTATTAGTTTGGAGACATAAGAAATTTAGAATGAATCAAAACTGAGTTATTATGCATAGAAAATGTGATACAAGTAAGATAAAATTGACATTGACACTGATGTTGATATATATGTTATGTAAATTTTGAAGGGGTAAGCATACATATGATGGAATTATTGAACAAGAGTATTATTAAAATATATATTATTTTAGCATCAAACATTGATAGAAATAAAGCAATATAATAAAATTTCTATTTTTTTTTTTTTGAATGACATTGAACAATTGCATAAATACATAAACAAGCAAATATTTAGTTTATAGAAATGTAAGCAATAAAGGGGAAAAAAATGTATTGAAGACCCTACAGATGTTGATATGTACATTATATAGATTGTGAAGGGATAAACATACACATGTTGGAATTATTGAAAAAGAGTATTGCCAAAGAAAGTGTATTGAACAATGATCTATGTAGAGATGATACTTAATGTACAAACAATAGAGTTCCTTGAAACCATGGAGCAAGTTCAAAGGCAGAGAATAACATGTCGTTGTGCAATGGACATTGCATGAATGTCCTTGGGAACATCCTTGCATGAAGATTCATATTGAATTTCTTCTGAATTAACCAGTACTCTTTGCAAGCACTCAACACTATTGAAGAATTTTGTTTTTATGGAAAAAGTTTGCAGGAATTGACGACCTAAAATCTGTCCACAAATTTATTGGAGATTAGCTGGTTCAATATAAAGAAGGAATATGTCTTTTGCTAGGATGTCGATGAGCTCATTTCCTACATCATTGAAATTTGTGACATTTTCTAGATGCTTGGTGTGGTCATGTAACTAAATTTTAAGTTTGTAATGATAGTCACATTTTGGGAAGTCGTCGTTACACTTTATACAATGCCAGAGGGTGTTAGCATGTTGTATCACTTTTCTCAAGCATTACTTTCCATTGAAGTCTAATGGACATGCAAGAAAATAAAATTGGTCAATGTGAAGAGCAGTCACAGTTGAACAAACCAAAACCCATATTTCTTTCTCAGAGACTTGCATGTAAGTAGTTTCATGAAGTGTCTTTTATGGTAGGGCTCGTTTGGAAGCAAAATTGTAGTTTCTACTCAAAGATGGAGAGGAAGAGTTATAACCTATTTCACGGAACCATGTATGGATTTGTTGAGTTTATTAAATATTTGGATTTATTATAAGAGTGCTAGTGGATGCTTTCCCTATGGTGATTCCATTGAATTTAGATACAAGACCTCCTTTGATTGCAAGCATTGGCGGGTTGTCAAAAGATCACAATTCAACAAGGTTCTATCCTATAGAGTCACAATGATCGCCCCATAGTGTTACATCAATGCTAAAACCTGACTTGTCCTCTAATGTTATTTTTTTCCCTTAGTTTTTCAGTTCCATCTCTTCGTTGAATTGTCAAGGCAAGTGAGGTGGTGCTAACAACACCAATAAAATCTACATTGGTATTTGGACTTGAAAACTTGATTTCAGCGATAGTTCTGAAATGAAAGCATTGAAAAGGAAAGGTTGAATCATCTACCAAACATGGCTTGACAGTGGATGGATGCAAAAAAAAGGTAAATCTCCCATTTGTTCTTTAGGTGGTTGTAGTTTGGGTTTGCTTCTTTAACTGTGCCATTTGAAACAATTTGTAGCTTCCCAACTTGGATTAGATCATAAAGAGATTCAACCAATTTAGGAAATGTGGAAAGGTGGATCTCATCTTTATCACGATCAATGAGGTCAAATCCAAAGACTTTTCCTCAGCCATGCACATTGTTGTAAGTATTCAATGTTGTGTTTGTAGATGCTCTAACATGGATTGACCAATACTTTCAGTAGGGATTGAGCACCTTGAATGACATAGTTGTAGTTGTGGACATATTCGTCGTAGTTACTATGGTAGGAAAGATCTCTGTTGATGAAGAGGAATATTGGGATGTGCTTTCCTTTGCATGTAGTAGTGTTGATGAGTCTTTGGTCAACTCTTCTTTATGCCTTGCAACCTCAAGTTCCACAACTTGGATGGACCTTGTGTAAATGAAAAAAGAGAAATTAATGTAGAGTTCATTTTTTTCTTTTCATAGTGCATGAAGAGTGTAAAATAAAAAAAAGGAATATGGTGTAGAAAAATAGTGAGCCTTACGAAGAGTATTGAAGCATCGTGCAAACTAATTGTTTAAGCACAATGATTGAGCCAACTTGGATATCTTCAGATGCAATTTATGTACTATATTCAACTTGTAGCAGAGTCTTGTGTTGATGTGTTCCATCCAAGAGAGTAATGTGGAAGTGTGAGGATGTAGTTTTTGATGACGTAACAAAGCCGATGTCAATTATTTGGAGTAATGTTTGAATCTCAGTGGAACCATTCAACAACAAAGGAATGACATTCTTAGTTAAGGCTGGTCCATGTTATTAGAACAATACAATCCTTTTTTTGTGATCAAAATACTATTTAAGCATGATATGATAACATATGTAAGGGAAGCATGAATTAGAATTGCACATTTAATTTTATAGAATGACTTGCTCAATATTCTATGCAAGCAAGGCCCCAGCTATATAAATAGGTAGATCAACAATCTAGTTTCTAACACCCTTCATCATGCATATGGATTTTCAAACATGGACACATAAGTCTTGACTCTCTATGTTAGCCATCCACTCCCTCCTGAATATAGGAGCATTGCACAGGTTTGAAATAGGCACCCTACAGGAATCATTCCCTTTTAGTCAATTTTCTAAACTCCATAACCCATAGGATTAAAGGAACTTAATTTTGATATTTAAACTTGTTGGATTTTGTATTTATACACGGAGATCTACATTTTTAAGGGCACATTTTCATGTTCTAACAATGGATTTATAGGTTTTCCAAGGCAAAAATTATCCTTGGGTGTAAATATGCATTTTGGCTTGTTGTTTAGTGTGTTTTAATCCAGATTACAGGCCTGTTATTTTAAATTACAACAAGCATTTATAGAAGTTTGGCAACATTCATTGATATTTAGGTTAATAGATTACTTGCAGTTTGCAAAGGGAATTACCCTTGTGATTAACAAGAATTAAACTAAAATGAAAAATCATTGTAAGTAGTGACTATACATTCTCTAGTTACCTTGGAACCACTCCAGTGTTGAGAATTATAAGGAACCACAGTATCTGGCAAGTTGCAATATAATGCAAGGTAGTATACTTTCTAAGAAACTAATGTCGATAATGTTTCACACACTGATCCAATGCATAAAACTATTTGTCAATAGTGTTGTGATTCAGTCTATATTGTGACACAATTCTATGAACTATAAGCTACAATATTCTTCCCTGCATACGATATGCACCTATGGTATATTTTGAAGTTTATGTCTCGAAATCGAAAAGTTTTCGCTGGTTGAAAACAACCAAAATCGACACTGAAGAGCAACGAGCTTCTAAAAGACAGTGTTATATCATGGTGCCAATGTGAAATTATTATTTGTAAAAGGATGTAGAGGTTCGGGTATATGATATAAATTGTGGATAATTTCCTAAAGAAATTTTTACTACCAAGGAAGCTCTTCAAGTGCATAAACGTTGTACGATGTGGTCAATCATTGAGCACCTTAATTTAACCTAGATTTTCATAAAATCCATCCTCATTTACGATGAAGCCTACATACTTTACAAATTTCAGTAGTTGGCCAGAGAAGAATTCCTTCATTTTAGCTTGCATCCTTTTTTGACAGAGAAAAATCCAACATTACCTGTACATGTCGCATATGGTCTTCCCAATTTTTGTCATAAATCAAAATGTCAAGTAGATAGATTACCACAAAGTTTACCCAAATGAGTCCTAAAAACATCAATGATAATGCTCTGAAAATAGCATAAGCATTGGTAAGCCCAAAATACATCACCAAATACTTAAAAAGCCCAAACCTAGGTTTGAAAGCAATCTTCCATGTGTCTTGAGGCTCAACATGAATTCAATGATATCCCAATTCCAATTCAATATTTGTAATGTAGAAATTCCCCTGAGTTCGATCTAGTAGGAGTTTGATCATTTGAAGAGGAAAATAATTATTCATTTTTCCCATATTTAGTGCCTCATAGTCCAATGGTAAAAAACCATTCACCTTATTCCTTCTTGGGTATAATAAATAAGGGAGAAGATTTGGGGAAAATCTTACCTTCTTCAAGTAATTTCTCAATCTTCTTTTAGTTTTTTCACTCCCAATAAAAATAGCCTTATAAGGATGTTATTTGGACAGATCATGGAAAAACATATAATGATAAAATTCCCAAGTGGGTAGAAGTCCCTTAGATTCTTAAAAACCATCTACTTGTATATCTAAGAGGTATTTCATAACAATAGGAAGATTTATGATAATGTCTACTTTCACTTTTGAAACCACAAATCACCATAGACATATACAAATTAACCTACTTAACAATGGTTCTATTTGAAAGATCTAAATTTGAACTAACCAGAGAAGTCAATTTCCATATGCTGTCATCTATCATTATATATCTTATTGATTTTTTGAAAACCACAACTAAATGTGTTTTCTAGCCCTGTGGATTGGGATGAATGCCATTATAATGGTCGGTTTTCGGGGTCTGCATGAGATCCTGATGCCTCCGAGTCCTCCAAGGCCACTGAAGCCAACTATGATAAAGATAAGTGAGGTTAGTTTGGGTGGAGCAAGAAGATGACAAAAATTGATGGACCAAACAGAACACTTTTGAATTCACAAATTAATAAGCTTGATAAACAAATAGAGAAATCCCCACCTAAATGTAATGATAGTGGAACATTAGTTAATGAGGATTATCCAAGGATACTGAGGAAGTTCCATAAGTTAGCTGTAGAAATCAGTCAAAAATCAGTCGACAACCAACTACTGAATTTTCGAAGGATGATTCTTTAAAGAAATTGTGAGCTCCATGGACAACCCAGGAACATTACTTTAAATGGAGACATTCAATCTGCATTCAAGAATCACTTAGCTCAAGGTAAAATAAAGTTCATTAGATTATTATTTTCTGGGCTCTATGTTACACATATTTCACTCCTCTTAACCAACTAGGTTGTGTATTGTAGCTAATTTTGTTTACAACAGTGGTGTTTGTCTTTGGGACCATATTTTGATAGCTTGGGTGACTAGGCATTTGGGATTTACAAATGGCTAGTCACAAACTTGAAGCCTACAAAAAAAATGATCGTATGGGTAGGGTTAGCCTTTTCTTGGGCTGCATAGAGGCATAACTAATAACTTTTCCCACTCATGTGATACTATAGAGCATAGGAGCACATACACTAGACATTGAAAGCATTTAGAGGTGATTTCGAGTATACCCTGGATGATGCATGAGAGTGACATTGTCATTCACACCAATATTAAAGACAGGATGACCTTTTAGGACATAAATTTTTAACATGTTTTTTCATAAATTGAAAATGTTTTATGTAAATTCCATGCTATGTATTTAAGGTATGTGTCTAAACCTTCTCAAAACTATAACATTGTTTCTAAAACTCTTATAACTTGCTCAGAATCTACATTTGGCTTTATGACCATTCATATAACGTATTCAAAACCTTTGGCTCTTTGAGACACAAAATTGATTTTATAAAATTACAATTATTCTTTAATAAGGAAAATTAATTTGGTATGTTTTGACTTAGGGGTATATCCTAAAGATGTTATAAATCATACTTATAATTTTGACCTTTCAGTACCTATTCAATAGAGATTTCTCCTGCCAGATTTGGAATCTATTGTTGAAATGCATCTGGGCCAGGCTATCAATCAATGAAAGTTATTTTGAATTTGATTTAATAAGCAATAACCTATCCTTCTAGTTAGTTATAACAAGGTAAAAAAGAAAACCCATGGAGACCTTTTAAGTTTTTATAAACAAGAATATGCATTCAAGAATCACTTATCTCAAGGTAAAATAAAGTTCATTAGACTATTATTTTCTGGGCTTGATGTTAAGAAGATTTCATTCCTTTTAACAAACCAGGTTATGTCATCTGGCTAATTCTGTGTACAACAGTGATGTTTGTATTTGTGACCAAACTGCTATAGCTTGGGAGGCTAGGCATTAGGGATTAACAAATGGCTAGTCACAAACTTGAAGCCTAAAAACATATGATCGTATGGATAGGGTCAACTTTTTCTTGGGATGCATAGAGGTTTGATTGATAACTTTTTCCCACTCATGTGATACTCTAGAGCTCGGGGGCGCATATACAAGACATAGAAAGCATTTGGAGGTGATTTGGAGTATACCCTGGATGATGCATCACAAATATTAGCAGCATCACACCTATGGGGTGTTCTTAGGCATCGTGTATATGTCGAACCATGCTTAGACATAAGAATCTAACAAGTACAATGGATGTTATTGAGAATTGAATATTTCCAACTAATCATTAACAACTAAGACAAAATTTTCAATTTTTTGACTTGCTTACACCTAGGCTATGATTTTTCTCAAGGTTACATGAAATTTTATAGGGCTATGGCTAACAGAAACAATGGGAGTAGGAGAATCCACAGACAATCAAGAAGAAAGTAAACATTATGGAATGGCTGGCTTGATGTCTCCAAATACTGAACAAAAAATAGTTGATCCTATTTTAGGAACTCCTCTGCCCCAAAACCAACAAGGAGAAATATTTCTTCATGGTCCATATGTCATGAAATGTATGTTCTATTTATTAGACTTTCTTTTGTTCATAATGGTTATATCATGAAATTAATTATAAAGGTATTAAATAAGAGACAAACTTAAATACAATGCAAAGTTCAAAACCTTCTCTAATCATGAAATCTTTCATCCAAGTTGTATACCAACAAACAAAACATTAAGATGGTGAAATAAAGTTATGCAAGGGGAAAAATTTACATTCCAATTCTCCGGAAATTTTCAATTGGATTTAGTGAAGCAAGCCCTTGAACTCATATAGTGTATGAGATTTCACTCAATATTAGCCTTTTCTCTATTGCAAACTCTAGAGATAAGAAAAAAAAACAAGTAAATCTCATTTATGATAATTATAAGGAACCAAACAGACAATTAAAAGTGTTAATGGATAGACTGTTCGTTGACTTTGGTGGTAAGGTGGAGTTCAATGTCCCATACACATTAGAGGCCACTGCTGAAGCATTCCTTGGTTGTGTGCTCTGATTAGTCAAACTTGGCCGATGCAAGTTTTCTTTCACTAATGATTATTATCAAGCGACATGACATGCTAAGAGACTGAGCATACTATGCAAAGGCATGCTATAAGATTCTTATAAATTATGATAAGGCGACTCAGATGACTAAAAATACCAAACGATTCATCATCGATTTCGGTTAAAATGCACTAAATGGGAAATGAGTTAGGAGTTTCCAATACCCACTCTATTGATTTTTCTTCACTTCTAAAATCAGGGAGGGAGCAGACAAATGTTTTGCATTTTGTTGAGAAAGGTGGGATTTTGGTCTTGTCCCATGAGGCAGTGAAAATGGGTGTTGGATTTATATTACAGTGAATAAAAATGATCATTATCGTTGTCTCTTTTGTTATTCTTGCCTTCTCGGCTTCCATTATAGGGTGGAAGCACAAGGAAATGCAATGTAAAATGTGGGATTGTTTAAATTTCATACACTTTTTATGTCAATTCTAAGAGTTGCAGGCTAGAAGGATTTAGATTGCAATGCTATCACAATGACATTGTGAGGATTAAAGTGAAAAATATTTACACTATGCTTATGTTGTTCTTCGAAGTATATAGTTTCTGAAAGATGGTAGATAAAAACAATTATCATGCATTAGACCTCCCCTATCCTAAGAGTTATGAAATGTCTCTCATGGCCATTTTTGGGGTGATTGAAGGTGAAATTAAAGAAAAAAACATGGATTCTTGAATAGTTTGGAGATTAGAAAAAAATAGCGCCTACCTAAACAGATTTAGTGCATCCACCGTATCTAATATATTGAACACAAGCTCCTTCTCTGGTCTCCCTCAGTTGTTTATGAGATTCTGAGAATGGTTGCTTTGTTATACTGAACAGTATCTCCATTGGTATCCATCTCCTTGAACCACAAGATGATGAAATGATAAAGGGTTGGGTTGTTGATGAGCTATGATATGAGAGGATAGAAAAATTATTCATTGTCATGGAAGTACGTCGGGCACATCAGAAATTGGAAGCAGATCATGCACACAGTAGAAATTGTTATGGAACTGGGAGTACCAACCTAAAATGTAGCCATCCAATTTTGGAGAGACCTAGAGGAATAATGCATGGGCAGGTGTCAATTTGAGAGAATAAAAAAATAGTGTGCCGGATGTCAGAAGCAAAGGAAAAGTGTAGACTAAAATGAGAGAGGCAGTGATTCAAAAGAAATGCCCATTAGTGTAACTATCTTTTTAGGTTAAATTTTTGTTTCTTTTTTCGATAAGGGTTTATTATTACGCCCTTTTACATCTCAACTTATTTAATGGTGTTTATTTGGGATTTTTTTATATTTTTATTATATATATGTAAAAATAAATTAAAATTATGAAAACTTTATTTTAGGTGAATAATATTTTTTCCTTAGAATTATCCATGGCATTTTAAAATTTGAATTTTATGAATTATAGTACTTCATAATATGGAAAGTGCCAATTAAACTACTTCCATAATACTTCTGTAACACCTTTCAAAACTCAGGTTAAAAAAAAAAGTTAAAGAACAACACATGATACAAAATACCACTAAACCCATTACATCACCATAAGCACATTGTTACGTTTAGGAATTAATTTGGCAACCTTATAGTTACATTTAGAGGACTAATGAGAACTCATAATGTAAGAATGGAACGTGATAATAAATCCACCTCACTTTATATCTAGCCGTATCTAATTTAATTACGCCACTAGGGAATTAACCCTTCAAATACTCAAGGGAAAAATAACAAGTGTTGAGCTTAGCCAAAGGTTTATTACCATTATTAAATCTAGCCTCCAGTGAATAATCAATGACCTTTAATTCTTGAACATTATGGTATATGTCAAGAACCATTGGAAACTTCTCTAATTTCTTCTTGTTTCTTATATGATGGAAACTTGGGGGTTCTCCTCACTGTCGATTTGCAAGTGATCTAGATGTTCTTATGGTAGAGGGAATGCTTAGGGTAATACCCTACACAAAATCGTTGTTGTAGTTTCATTATGTCACCGCTCTTGAAGATGTTGTTGCTCTGCAACATGATCTGCTCATTCACCTTCACGCATATTGAAGCCTCTTATATTGTGTTGAACGCTCATTTACCAATTTCAGGTAGCATTATGTATCTTATCTTCCTTCAGAGGCTGAGAGATATTATTAATTTGGAATCTAGGTTTTGGTTTTATACCCTTGACAGGCTCTTGTGCACAATTAATGGTCTAGCCATGGAAATTGACATTATCTTTTGTAGGTTATTAGTTGCATCCATGGACACCTGTACCTTTACATTTTTCCTTTTCTTAACTGTGAAACTGAGAGGAGTTTTGTCCTCATCCACATATTTTGGTAGGGTCTGGTGCCAAACCACTCTTCCACATGTATTTTATTTCCATATGCCATTAATATTTCCCTTTAAATTTACAAAGGTACTTTTTTAGTTTATATAAATATACTGATGAGTTTTCTATTGGCTTACTGATTGTCTACAGGTATGGCTTCCTAATACCCTGTTGGTTCAATTGGTTTCAAACTAGAACTTTCTCCAAAGGAAAATGTTTTTAATTGGTGGCTCTTTCTTACTAGGTATTCTTGGAAAAACCATTAAGGTTTGACACAACGACTTAAAAGTTTGTTGCCTCTACCTTATTTTTTGATTCTAATACATACTTGAGTGTTTAGGTCTTAGTTGTCATTTTTGTTCCTCCTTAGGGTTTAAGGGTTCTATAACTTGTCAGCTCCTACAAAGGCTACCTAAAAGGGACCTACAGGTTCATTCTAATTGTTAATGTTTCAAAAAAATGTTGTAGAAGGATTGGTGTTTCACTGACCACTACTTGTGTCGATTCCTCCATTCTGTGAAGAGGTTCTATATATATATAATATATCTATATATATATATATATATATACATATATATATATATATATATAATATATATAGATATATATATATATATAATATATATATATATATAGTAGACTAGATATATATATATATGTATGTATGTATGTATATATGTATAATTCCTGTTTTGGAACAATGATTCTGATGAAGACTAGACTCGATTGTTATTCATTGTTATTTTCCTTGTAACAAACACTTATTTGCAAGTTTAATTTCGTATTGACAATTTATAGAAGAAAGGTGTTTACCCCTATTTTTCAATAGTAAGGATTAGCGCTAAGCATGTATTCTTTAATACAATTTAATATATTTTACTCCACATAATTTTTCTCAGTGATTAGAGTGTTCAATTGTCTTCTTTCCACATTACCAATGTTATTCTATATAGAGATGTAGTTACACACTTCTGCATATTTTGAGTCTTATTTTATTCACGTTCCAACAATGTTTTCTTTGTTCATTAGCCACTTTCAGTTTCCTGTTAACATAAGAATAATTCTTGATATTCCTCCAGGGTTTTCTGAAGTTAATAAACTCATCTTCACCACTTTTGTATTAGTTGAGGAACCTTGGTTTCCTTAATTTGATTTTCACTAGAACTCATAAATCTTAGGTTTCCTTTCCTCTACAGTGTGAGACTGTCTGGGCTTTGGGTCACCACTGGAGGTCGAACTAACCAATGTCAATAATACCTTACCCCCCCCCCCCCTTGTTATTATAAGTAGGCATATCTTGCCTTCCTTTAGAGGATGATACCTAAGATACATGGAAGTTTATTATTTACTACTACCAATTTCTTTATTTCCTATTCTATAATGGATGTTCTACCTCTGTATTAAATTCTAACACTAACTTGCGTATATATAAGAATGTTCCAGAAAAAAAATAAACAATTTTACAAACACAGATAAATTATTATATCATCCACTTAAAAATACTTATCTATATACTCAATTAACAGTCACGTGGAACTAAAGACTTCTTCAATCACCCAACTGCAGTTTACACTCATAGAGAAACTCTCCATTAAATGTCTCAACGAGTACTACATACCATAGTATTTACAAAAATAATTTCTACTACTGTAATCATAGGAAGGATTTTCCATTTTGTTCATTATTCAACTAGGCAACATTATGATTACAAAATAGACTCATTCCACAATAATTATAGTATAAATAAAATTTTTGGAGAAATATAAACAAAACACTTAGTTGTTTAGTTCAGGCTGCTAGGAGAATCCACAAGGAATAAGAACAATCCTCCTAGCTAATGAGAATGGTACCTTTACCCTTTCTCCCCCCATGCTAGTTTCAACTTCCAGACAATAGTAAACAAATACCTCATCAAGTCTTCCTAAGACCTTGTTGACGTTGCTGGACCCGCCAACATTCTAGGGATCACCTTGGTATGAATTCCAAACTAGACCTCACACCGTTTGGTGTGGGAGTCCCATCTAGTATCATGGCTTGGTTGCCATTGTCTTAAGGATTTTCCTCAACTCTTTCTTGTTAGAATGGGAGAGTGGTATGCTTTGTCTTTGGGAAGTGAGGGTCACATGCCTGGTGATTCCTAGTGTTACTTGTGACAATGGTTATTTCACTATAGAGAGAAAGGGTGAGAGTGAGTCCCAAGTCAGTTGGGAGGAAGCTCCAACTCTGCTAGGGACACACAATACAATAGGACGTGCACAACTTCTGAAGGAGAAATCCACATGGATGCAGCAGTCACAACACACAAGGGAAGGTAACACGTACGACACTCAGCAGATGAGTCCACACGAGTGCAACGGTTGTTACAACAAGTTTTATGTGAAAGGCTTATCTGATGTTCGGGGAGGTATCCACCATGAGCGAGACAATGTTAACAACATATAAAACACATTTTCATTAATAGATTATGCACTACAATAAGTGAAACAAGTTCAAGTGTACAACATAGGTTAAAGCAACATGAATTACTAGTGTTCAAGATTAGTCTTACAACAATTACAATACATGTGTGAAATGAGCTGGCCTGTTAGTAGGCTTCTGAATTAAATGAAAGTTCCAAGACACATCGTGACACCATACATCACTAACCCCATGTGTGGGGCATTGGAGCCACTAATTACTCCACAAAGAAAAGATTACAAACTCTCTTTTCTATGTGGGAGGAGCTGAGGTGAAAAGTCCTTTGCATGTACAAATGAGGGGGTATTTATAACCAAGGGTGAAACTGACCCTTGTTGTTGTTCGACTACCCTGATGATTGTTTGACTTCCATGAATTTTCAACTTTACATGACTTCTTTGTACAAGTGGGTCTCTTGGACTTCCACATTACATTACATTGATTAACAACATGGCCCACATTAGATATGTCGACAATATGACTCATGACATGACTCGACATGACAGTGCTGGTACATTTGTGCTACTATTGGAGTTCATGTTGAGTTGCAGTGCTACTGGGTGATAGATGTCTTCATGGTGTGTCATATCTTCACCTCCACATGGCAAGGTGTGTGGAGTCTTTGATGGTCGTTGGATCGCTTGATGTTTCTTTGGCACATTTCTCCTTGCTTGTATGTTGGAAGGCTTGACAGGCTCATCTATTCGTGAAAGGTGCATGTTTGTTTGTTCGTCTATCTGTGAGCACATCTTGCATGTTTGCTCGTCCGTTCATCTGCGAACAAATCTTTTCATGATCATTCATTTGTGAGCACATCTCTTCACATGCATCATTTGTTTGTTAGTTGGTGAACATGTCCTTCTATATGTGCTCCCTTTGTTCATCCCATTAGTCATCGCAGCATGTTTGTTAGTGTACTTGTACCTGTAATCACTCATGATGAGATGACATCAAATCCAAAAACCTCCTAGTCTACCATGACACATGATCATTTCAGATGCAGGTGACCTGGAGAGGCAATAAGGTTGTGAGGCAGGATGATGGCTATGGGCACTGCTGATGAAAATTGCACAACAGTCACTAGGTGATGAAGATGGGAAATCCGAGTCGACAGTGCCTATCCGCGAGGTCTGGCTTGGCTGGAAGGCAAAAATGCGCAAATTTTGGGAGGGGAAGTCTGGGTTACAGGAAGGTAAGGTAGAAAAAATCTGTACATTTTATGGAATGAGCGGGCAGTAGGGGATTGACAGCAAAATTTGTGCAAATTCTTGGAGGAACAGGCAGGGCTATAGGGAGGATTCACAGACAAAATTCACGTAATTTTCTGGAGGAATCGGCGAGGAGCTTGGTGGCCAAAATTGAGCAATTCCTGGAGGGACATGGTAGCTAGCTATTGGGTCAATGGTAGAAGAATCTATGCAATTTCTGAGGGGACTTTGTAGTCAGCTGCCGAGATCTTGGCAACAGAAACTGTGTAATTCCTGGAGGGAACTGGAAGTATGTTGCTAGGAGCTACTGGAGAGAGAAAATACATAGAGGCTTGGAGGCCAGCCTACTGATCACCTCTATGCAATTTCTGAGCTGAGTTAACTGCTTGGAAAAATAGAGGACTTTCTCATGAAAATTACGCAATTTCCTAGGTAAGCAGCTAGGCATCTATCGGGAGGACTGGCTGGAAAATTTGCACAATTTTTTGAGGGAGACAGGGATGGTAACTGGGTTTCTGTTCAGCTTGTCTGTGTAATTTTCCCAGCCATCAGAGTGGGCAAAGTATGCAGCCTCTGCGCAACTTTTGAGGGGGATGAGTCTCGAGGTGGCTACTGGGTCAAATCCTTCCATCGACCAGCTTGAAGGCTAATTGATTTGCTTGTGGGTAGCGTTGCTTGAAATGACTTTCTTGGTGATTTTGCGTTATTCTGGGTGACAGTCGATCGAGTCAATGGCAGGGGGATGGTCCGGGTGCCACAGGGGAGTTCGATCATCAGAGCTTAAGAAGAATGTCTAAGTGTGTGAATGATCAAGAGATGCATATGTGATCCTGAAAACACACATTTACATGAATCAATGATGAGACGACTCAAACCATCCACACACACATGTTCAACATGACTGACCGACGGTGCAAGTGACAAGCGTGTTAGAAAATTATATATTATGGAGCAATGGAACACATAAAATATTGCAGAAATATAAACACAGAAAACGCATAAAACAAGAGACACATAGATATACGTGGTTCACCCAGTTTGGGCTACGTCCATTGAGAAATAGCCAATCCTTCTTTTATTATATTATCCAGCAAACTGAAGAGATACAACCTACAGCAGATCCATTGTAACTACCTCTTCGCTCTCAATCTCCTCTCTCTTCCTCACTCAGAATACAGATATACATATATTCAATACAATTCCCTGATATATAGCGAGGGGTTGCCTTCTAGGGAAAAAAACCCTAAATTAAACATAACTTCTACTATCAGATTATTCACCTAATGAACGACCCAGATTGACTAGAAATTACTATACTTTTACAAGGCAATTTTACATCTATTTTTAGCTTTTGGGGGCACTACCCCCAGACCCGCACCCGCCCATGTGGAGGGGTGTACAGTCTTCTTGGGGTATACATCTGGTTGAAACCTTTGAATACAGAAGATAATCAGGCTCCACACCCAACAAAGCGCAACACTTGTGATTGATCATTGATCAATGGTGACAATGCTTATGTGACAGTGAATGTGAGTCCGTGTGTGAGTGTGACAGATTATTTCATAGTGAGCATGACATGTACACATGAAGAGAAGACCTTGAGCATGAACAGAACATGGTCGCAAGCATGTTATTGAAATCAACATGCAAAATCTTGGGTGGAATGTATTGTACCTCTGAGATAGTAGTAGGTCAAGCTACCAATGCCAGAACATCTAAAATAATTGTTTTGTGGGTTTTTGGTTTTAGTTTTGGAAGACCAATGAAAGAAGACAGATGTAGAATCGAAGTAATTAATCCTTTGGGTTATATTAATATCTCAACGGAGGGCTACTATAAAACTTTACACAGTGATATAGATCAAAATAGTGGTGAGTAGAAGACAACAAAAAACATGATTATCACAATTTCCAAACTGTAAAATAGAACAATCATAAGTAGGAAAACCTTCTGAACTACATTCAAAAGATTTAAGGAAGTATACTTAAGCTTACACAAGATGCTGATGGTTTATGATTAGAGGGGATTAGCTACATAGAAAGTTGCATCAATCCAATTGCTTAATAGATGATCACTTCAGGACCTTATAGGAATCAATTGAATCTCTAATTGTTCCTACCTAGGTATCTCTGCAAGTCATAAGCATATGAAGAAATAACATAATGATTGAAAACTGGAAAAAATTATAGGATAACACAAAACTATGTAAAACCATATTCAAAATCCTTTGCTTTGTATTAAGGTTTAAGAAAGATTGAGTACATCAAGTGTTTGCAAAATCTTCTTTTAAAGGTGGCTTCCGAGTTCAAAGTAGAACTAACAGTCAAGACTTTACAATCAATGAACTATGAATATTCAACTCCAAACCAATTACAACTGTAGAAAAGAGTTATTTATACAATAATGATATTTAGGAAAAGATCCTAAAACAGTTCAATATTTTTAGGAAAAGAAAGATATTTATGGCAAGAAGATAGGGGTAGTTGTTTGAACTGCTTCTTGTTGTCCCTTTTATTCAGGTTGTTCTGGATTTTGTTGGATATTTTGCCACTTTAGCTGATCGATTGTTGGTATCCTTCATTCTGGCAGATTGCTTTATTTACTTTACCTGATAATGCTTTAAACTTTGTTTAATATGATTTAACCTGGTTGAATTACCTTTACTATTCTCCTTTCTACTTTACTGTGCATTTGAGGTTTTTACTGTGTTTTTCACAGTAAATTTCTCATTTTGTCTTCCAACTGTTATGCAGGCTTGTTTTAATAAACCTAGAACAATAGTCCTCATTTGCAAAACACATAAAACTATTAAGAAAAACTCAGGTGGTAGAGAAGGTCTTTATTGGCTTCAAAAGGCTTATCAGAAGGAGTTTCGGGCATATTGGAGGGTGAAACCATGATTTTAATGGCCGCAAAGGCATAATGAAGGTTGCACTATGTAAAATAGGGAAAACATAGCAAAAATAGCTTTTATGTGTTTAATGGGAAAAACAGTTAATTTTGAGCTATTGGTCGAAAGTGAACAGTGGTGGAGAGAGTACGGAGGGATTAATCATGGCAGGAATAGCTTAATTATGGGTTAAAATGTGATTAGCAGTTAAAATGGAGGTTTTGGGTCATTTCAACGTTTAAATCGAAAAACGATTTAACACAAAAATTCTTTGCAAAACACATAATGGCGGATTTGAAATTTTATTAACCCGGGCCAATAATGATACTGGATCCGGACTAATATCACATATCACAGTCGGAGTTAGGCAGGGGTAAACCTTTGCAAAAGAATATGATAATGGGCAGATGCAACGAAAAATAAACATGACATATAATTGTGTCAGGTTCGTGCTAATCGCAATCGGATATCAAAATGTGGAAAGGGTTATGGTATTAGCAGGAAAATGCGATGGAGGTGGATGCGATGCTGTAATAAGTTGTGGTATATATGGCGTCGGGTCCGAGCTTTCATGTCACAGTCAAGGATCACAACAATGGAGCATTATGCTATAAGCCAGGGCTTTGTAATGGGGCAGATGCGAATTGGTATTAAACTATGTGATATATCGGTCGGGTCCAAATCATTCATCACATATTGCGATGTAGGGGTGTATGCATGTTTAAAGGGTTCTGCTAACCCACCGATGTGATATATGTATAGAATACATAGTTTAATTAATAAAACTAAGGTATATGCATGTTTAAAGGCCTGCAGTCCCTCTGAAGCAATATTTGTATAGAATACATAGTTTTTAAACAAAAACTAAGTGTTTTCGGGTTATTATCTTAAAGGAGTTATATTATACAGGAAAGGGGAATTTTAAGGGTTTAATACACTAATTTAGTGTTAATATGGAATATAGCGGAAAAGAGGAATAACACTAAGTAAAATTCCCTTTTGGGTTTATTTTCCTTTGACATATATTCGTTAGTACTTAGGCATAAACATATTTTATGGGTTTTTTGTGTACAAAGGGATTTTTCATGGTAAAAGGAAATTTTCATGGTATTTTTACTTTTCCAAGGTAAAAATGGTTTTTACCATAGGAAAAGGGGTTTTTATGGAAATGAATGATTATGAACTGAATGAAGGTAGGAAGGAGGAAATTAGTAAATATATGAATGAATGGCGATGAATGGGAAGTTAATTAATTGATGTTGTAGACCTTCATTTGCTTTGTGTAATTGCTCCTTGGACATAGAAACATGATAAATGTACATTTTGTCCAATCAACCATTAAACTTATGCAACCTTTCTCTACTTACCCTTTGTTTATCCTATCATTTTTTCTTCACTTAATGGGTGCATTTAAGCTAGCAAACACTTTTCCTTTCTTCTTATTTTAACAAAAACAAAATATCTAAATCTACCCTTATAACCATCCAAGGGCTCAGATTAAATTAATGAGCATCTTATTATTCTCTACCTAAATACTGATCTACCAATATTAAACAGTTTGGCCAGATCTTTATTCTCTAACTATAACATCAAATTTAAAGCATGATGCAATCAAGATTAAACAATTTCACTGTCATGGGTTGTGGCATTTAAAACAAGCTACACACAACCATTATTTTGCAAAAATAGAGTAGTGGCATTTGGACTTGCTCACTTTTAGAATTTATTTGTTTTCTTTTCTTTCTAACCTAACATTTTCTTTTTGCCTTGATTTTTTAGAGCAACTAACCTAACATTTTCTTTGATATGGACATTATAAAAAATATTTTGTTTTACTAGCATTTTATTCACTATTGTTATCTCCATATCCTAACTTAACATTTTTTGAAATATTCTATCTTATCAAAACCAAAAAAGCTACAACATTGGCTCCATCTGGGGACTACTTTCTCTTGTAGAATGCAGAGAACCTGCAGATTCATGTGCCTTCTCCTCGGGCTATGGAGTCCTTGATGTAAAAAATATGACACTGACTTCTTAGAAAGGAAAGGAAAACCAGAGTTATTTACAATGAAAACTATTTCAACTTCTCAGTACTGAATGTAATGTTTGAGAAACCTTCCATTTACGGGATAAGTGGAATATAGCCCCTCAAGATTCTGTAGCACAAAAGTGTTGCTACCCTTCACTTCAGTAATTGATAAAGTTCCAAACCATAGATTGTCAAATTTTCCATGCTTCCCTTTCTCTTCTCTCCTCGCATGCCATCTTAAAACTAGATCACCTTCCTTATAGTTCCTTTCCCTAGCTCTTCAGTCAAATAGGGTCTTCATCTTATTCTGATATTTCATCAATTTGTATTGGACTTCATCTATGTTTTCATTAAGTTCAATAATCTGATTTATCCTTCTTGAGAAATCATTAGGTTCATCTATTGCATCGTGCAGAAATTTTAAAATAGGGAAATCCAAATTGGTAGGGAAGATTGCATCTTTACCATAGGCTAATTGAAATGGAGATTTTCTAGTTGATCTCTTTGGATTATTTTTTTTTTCCCATATTGTATCAATAAAATGTGAATCCTAGCTCTTCTTATGATCAGCTAGTGTCTTTTTGATTACCTTTACCAGATTCTTGTTTGATGATTCTGCATGACTATTACACTGGGGGTAATATGGAGTTGAATGATGTAACAAAATCTGATATTTCTGGGAAAAGTCAATCATTTTAACACTACAAAAGGCTGTTGCATTATCAATGACAATTTGAGTTGGATAACCAAATCTAGATAATATATTCTCCTCAATAAACTTAATTACTACTGAATCAGTGGAATTTCTGACTGGAATTGCTTCCACCCATTTAGTAAAGTAGTCTGTTGCAGTTAGGATCCATCTATGCTGATTACTTTAAGTGGGGTGAATTTCTCCAATAAAATCTAATCCCCATTGAGAAAAAGGTTCTGAAAATATTGATGGAACGAGTGGAAGAGCTGCTAATTTTTGTTTACCAGCAAACATTTGACAAGGAGCACAATCTCTGACTTTTTCCCCTACTTGTAAGAACAATGTAGGCCAATAAAATCCTCCCCTCAAAATCTTGTATGATGTTGCTCTCCAAGCATAATTTCCCCCACAAAATCCTGTATGAAACTGATTAATGATTCCTTGAGTTTCAGATTTTGTTAAACATAGTAACAAAATATTGAGTGGATCTTTCCAGTATAAATTTGTATTAACAATGCAGTACTTGACTGATTTCAACTTAAGAGTTTTACACTGGGTCTTGGAGAACGATGTTGGACACTCAAAATTGATCAAGAAATTAACAATATCTTGATACCAGTTTGACAACAAATATTTTTTCATCAATGTGTATAGGATTGATTTTCTCTAAAGGTAGAGGTTCTTGTGGATTCTCCCCTCTAGGATGAAGAGAAGGTTCTTGTGGATTCTTCCCTTGTATTTCTAAAATAGAATTGATTCCAAGTACTTTGCAGTTGGATTTAGCTAAAAGCTTAGCTAATCCTTGACCTTTTACTAGCTTGGTAGTCTTGATAGTTAGATCAAACTCCAGAATTTGAGTGATCCATTTACCTCTTTTCGCATCAGTGTCTTGTTGGGTTAGAACAGGTTTCACAGCACTATTTGGGACATAAGCAGTAATAAGTGAGTGTAAGACATACATTATGAATGATTTTAGGGCTTGAATGAGGGCATAGGCTCACTTCTCAATGATGTCATACTTAAGCTTTGCATCTCTCATAACCTTGCTGAAAAAGGCTATGGGTTGGTCATGGGAATCTTCATTTTTCTGTAATAAAATAGAAGCAAGGGTTGTTTCGGAGGAAAAAGAGAAAATACTAAATGGCTTGGCATAATCAGGGTTGGCTAAGGTGGGAGCTTCAGAGATTGCTCTTTTTATTTATTCAAATGCATGCCTAGAAGAAGGAGTCCATTTGACTTCATGGTCCTTTCGGAGCATGTCTGTTATATCTTTCACTATCTCTACATAATTTGGAATGAATCTCCTTAGAAAATTAATCTTATTAAGAAAATCTTGAATCTCATTTCTATTTCTAGGTAAGGTCAATGTTTCTATGGCAGATACTCGTTTGGGGTCAATTACTACTCCTTCATTCGAAATTATATGGCCCATCAATTTTCCTTATTTAACAGCAAACAATGACTTCTTTGGGTTCAATGATATTCCAAATTTTCTACACCTATCCAAAACCTTCATCAAGTCCTTTAAATGTTTCTGATCAGATTTAGAAAAAATAGTTATTTCATCAAGATAAATAACCACAAATTTATTCACCTAACCCATAAAAGCAATGTCCATTTCTCTCTGAAACTTTGATCCAACATTTGTTAAGCCAAATGGCATCCTTGTGTACATGAATGTACCCTAGGGTTTAGTAAAAGTTGTTTTCTCTTCGTCTGTTGCATCAACGTTCACCTGATTATAGCCTGAAAATCCATAAAGCATAGAAAGTCTTTTCCCTGATGAAACCATTAGCAGTAACTGGTCCATTTTGGGCAAGGGATAATTATCTTTTAATGATGCCTTATTCAGATTTCTAAAATCCAAGCAGAGTTTTATTTGTCTATTTTTCTTTCTAACAGGAACCAGATTTGTAACCGAGTCAGAATATCTAAGAGGAAGGATGATTTGTGCATCTAACATTTTCTTAATTTCTCTTTCTACAGTTGATAGAAGATCTGGATTTATCCTTCTAAGCTTCTGCTGATATGGTTTTGCTTCTGGCTTCAGAGGAATCTTGTGCTGTATTAATGATGTATCATAGGCTTTTAAATCAGCGTAAGTCTAGGAAAAAATGCCCTTATAATTTTGCAGTAATTTAAAATACTGAGCTTTGATTTCTGGGTCTAGATATGTGCATAATTTGATGTTTTTAATATCTTCAATGGTTCCAATGTTAATATCTTCCATGTCGTCTTCTGAAGAAATGGACTGCAGGTTTTGGAAAACATCATTTTGATCGAATATTTTTTCTAAAGGAATGAGTCCCTTTGGAACAAAATTATTAGATAATTGAATAATGTCATGATTAGCAATCATGGCTTTAAAATCTGAAGTATCATTTCCTTCTGCGTTTTCACTTATTCTAGTTCTATCATCATCAATTTGTAGAAATGAAAAATCATCAATTACCTGTAGAAACAATTTCAATTGTTTACCATCTTCGAATATTTGCCAATGTTTCATGTTATCTGGGATAGATGGTTTATATTTGACTTGAATCTGATAAAGTACATCAGTATGATCAAGAATTTTAAAAGTGCTGGCAGAGACAACTAAGGAATCTGCATGAATGTTCTGATCTCTGGGAATGTGAGTCAAATTAAAAGCATGAAAAAGTTTTTCCATTGAATCCCATACCTCATTTCGGTAGGACCTAAGTCTCAGGTGATTGGTCTAGAAAACATTCTTTACTTTCTTAACAATATGTTCAGAATCGGTAAAAACACTTAAGTTTTGAACTTTTAGGCTTTTGGCTAGCTGCAATCCTAAAAGGAAAGCTTCGTATTCAACAACATTATTGGTAACTTCAAAATCTAATTTACATGATTGTGTTATATTTTCCTTTTCAGGCGAGATTAAAACTACTCCAACTTCTGTCCCATATTTTGTGCAAGAGCCATCAAAGAACAATTTCCAAATATCAGTTTGGTTTGGTTCAGAACTTTCAACTACTTATTCAATTTTAATTTGAGTTTTATGTTGGTTTGAAGTGTGATGAAAACAACCAAAGTCTTGATCAATTGCATAAATTGGATGGTCCCTTGGCTGGTCAGTCTTACAAATAGTATGTGCAAATCTTACCTCTCTATATAATCTCAATTGCTCTCCTCCATAAACAGGAATAGTAGCATATGAAATTTCCATCTGTAGATCTCCCCCTAGTTTGGCACAGCATGACCTAGAAAGGAGCATTCCAAACTTGGGAGGGATATATGCAACAACAATGTCAAGTACTACACTTTTGACTGGAATTTGGGCAAGGGTAACCACTAAATCCTTGTTTAATCCCAAACATGGCACCCTTTTGGAATTATAGGTGTACAGGTCATGGTAGGATTTAGTTACTTCGAGCTTCAAATGGTCCGGGATAGATTTTGGCATAAGGTTGTGTGATGCTCCCGAATCAAGCATACAATTATATAACATGGAATCATTTGTTTTAAGAGTTACATAGAAGGGAGGCATTATCTCATCTATCATGTCTAAACAAGGGCAAAAGACTATTGTTGGTTTTTCATCTTGTAGACTTATGGCATCACCTTCTACATCAACCAAGGTATTTTGAATCCATTTTGTGACTTGGATTTTGTAACTAGGGTTTTTAGAAAGTTTTGATAGTGGAATTGGGATCTTTACACTCTCTAATTCTTTTTCAACATTAAATGCAGTCAAAATGGTTTTACCGGCTTGAGAAGTATCATTTGATTTATCTAATGGCTGAATAAGAGTTATTTGAGCTTCAACAATTTTGGTACGTGGTTCAATTGTTGGATTTTCCTTTGGAGGTCTCCCAGGACCAGGCCTAGGCCTAAGATCATACCTCTTGTTTAATTCTACAATTAAGAATTCAGAGAAAGCATGATATTTAGAGACTTGTGAAGCTTCTTGATCTTCTTGAACCTGATTCTGTTGTGAGAGAGGAATGATGGCTGTTTGATTGGAAGAAGAATCCATAGTCTTAATATCTTCAGTAATTGTTATGGTATTATCATCAGGTTGTTGGTCATCTATCAATAGAGGAGTAGGAACCTATTGATTATTGGTAGGTCTCTGAAGAAATTTTAGTGGTTGGTTTCTTTTATATTGATGTTGATTTTGATTTTGAGGTCTATCAACTGTTTGTTGTATTGTCCTAGGTTGGGTCTCAACCTTTGAAATACTATTTGATAGGTTTCTAAGAAGAGATGTTATTTCATCTATTTTTTAGTCTTCTAATTTAGTCTTAGTGGAACTAGAGGCTTCTTGAATAGATTTGATTTTTCTTTGGGCCTTTTCTTCCTTAAGTTTTAAAGAAGTTGAGGTTGCCCTATTTGCTTCTACTTCTATAGTGTTTGTTTTCATATCTTCAAGAGTTCTTGAAGTTCTCTCTCGTAGCATAACAACAAAGTCATCATTGAAAGCATTAGAAAATCTAGATTTAGTTGCTGCTACATGAGGCTTACAATCAACAGACATTTTGTGATAGTGTTTATTAAGTCTTTTGATAAAATATGATACTGTTTCACCGAAGTTCCTTTTAAGCTCTTCAAATTCTGTGAGGAAGTAAATAGGATTCCTTTTCACACTCCATTGATTTTTAAATATGGTTTTAAGCTCTTCCCAATTTCTAATGGTAGCTGCTGGTAACTGCCTAAACCAAATCCTCACTTTTCCCTCAAGTGACTATACAAACAATCTCATATAAACATTTTCTTGTTCAATATTCATGTTGTTTGCAAAGTCTATGAACACTTCAAGATGGTCTTCAGCTGAGGGACTAGTTTCTCCATTGTACTTGGGAAGGTATTTTAAGTATCCAGGTGGGAATGCATCAAGGTTATTGGGTAAGACTAAGGTAGCATATCTAGCCTATACAATGGGTCAGAAATCCATGATAGTAGGTGGTGTACAAGGTTCTTGAGTTGTATGAGATTTTTCGGGTGGAGTATGAGGTGTTTGTGTGAATGTAGAGGATGAAGAAGAAATGGAGGAAGAAGATGGTGTTTTTTAGGAGTTGGTGAACTAGTTGGAGGTGAAGGAGGAAGAGCTATCCTGAAAGACTTCAAAGGAGTCTTAAGAACTAACTTTGGGACCTGCAAAGGAATACCTTATTTTGATTTAAAGAGGGGATTGGTATATACAGAAAATGTCTGTTCAGGTTGTTCAGAAGAAGAAGCTTCAGGTTGGTCAAAAATGGAAAGAAATAGATAGGTGGTAGGGGATATGAAATCTATGGGCTTATATTCTGGTAGATTGGCACCCAAATCAGATTCAGTTTTAGGTGATCATGGTGGTAGTGTGGGTCTTTGATGAGATTCTAATGAACGAATAAGATAGGTTGACTTAAAATCAGCTCCTTTATTCAGAATTTCAACAACCCTGGGAGATAAATGGGAATAATCAGGATCAAATAGGATATTACTATAGGGGTCAAATGATTCTAACTCTTCAGACTGCAGGACTAAAGAGGAAGAAGAAGATGGTTGGTGTCCCCTTGTAGAACTAGATTTTCTCAAAATCTTTTAAGGATCTGATAGAGGACTAACTATGTAACCTTCTGAACGAGGTCTGGTATGTTTAAAAGGTGCTAGCTTGGGAGTGTGCAGTCGTATAGGTGAATGATTTTAACCTTTCTAAATCCTTTAACCACCTTTAAAGGATAAGAATGAATGAATATCGTTGTCCCAAGGGAAACCTAAATGAAATTCGAATCCTTGGCAACAACGCCAGTCTCATGTTGTACCTCTGAGATAGTAGTAGGTCAAGCTACCAATGCTAGAGCATCTAAAATAATTATTTTGGGGGTTTTTGGTTTTAGTTTTGGAAGACCAAAGAAAGAAGATAGTTGTAGAATTGAAGTAATCAATCCTTTGGGGTATATCAATATCTTAGTAAAGGGCTACTATAAAACTTTACACAGTGATATAGATCAAAATAGCGCTGAGTAGAAGACAACAATTTATATGGTCATCACAGTTTCCAAACTGTAAAACAGAACAATCATAAGTAGGAAAACCTTCTTAACCACATTCAAAAGATTCAAGGCAGTATACTGAAGCTTACACAAGATGCTGATGGTTTATGATTAGAGGGGATTAGCTACACAGACTGTTACATTAATCCAATCTCTTAATAGATGATCACTTCAGGAGCTTATAGGAATCAATTGAAACTCTAATTGTTCCTACCTAGGTATCTTTACAAGTTATAAGCATATGAAGAAATAATATAATGATTGAAAACTGGAAAAAATTATAGGATAACACAAAACTATGTAAAACCAGATTCAAAATCCTCTGCTTTGTATTAAGGTTCTAGAAAGATTGAGTACATCAAGTCTCTACAAAATCTTCTTTCAAAGGTGTCTTTGAGGTTAAAAGCAGAACTATCAATCAAGACTTTACAAGTAATGAACTATAAATATTCAACTGGAACCATTTACAACTCTAGAAAAGATTTATTTATACAATAACGAAATTTAGGAAAAGATCCTAAAATAGTTTAAGATTTTTAGGAAAAGAAATATCTTCATGGAAAGAAGATAGGGGTAGCTATTTGAACTGCTTCTTAATGTCCACTTTATTCAGGCTGTGTTGGCTTTTGTAGGATATTTTTCCCCTTTAGCTGATCGATTGTTGGTATCCTTCATGTTGGCAGATTGCTTCATTTAACCTTTTACTTGATAATGCTTTAAACTCTATTTAATATGCTTTAACCTGGTCGAATGACCTTTACTGTGCTCCTTTCTACTTTACTGCACATTTGAGGTTTTTACTGTGTTTTTCAGAGTAAACCACTCATTTTGTCTTCCAACTATTATGTAGGCTTGTTTTTATAAACCTGGAACAATAGTCTTCATCTGCAAAACACATAAAACTGTTAAGAAAAACTCAGGTGGCAGAGAAGGTCTTCATTAGCTTCGAAAGGCTTATTGGAAGGATTTCGGGGCATATCGGAGGGTGAAACCATGATTTTAATGGCCACAAAGGCATAATGGAGGTTGCGCTGTGTAAAATAGGAAAAATAGAGCAAAAATGGCTTTTATGTGTTTAATGGGAAAAACAATTAATTTTGAGCTATCGGGTGAAAGTGAACAGTGGTGGAGATAGTACAGAGGGATTAATCATGGCGGGAATAGCTTAATTATGGGTTAAAATGTGATTAGTAGTTAAAATGGAGGTCTCGGGTCATTTCTATGTTTAAATTGAAAAAACGATTTAACAGAGAAATTCTTTGCAAAACACATAATGGCAGATTTGAAATTTTATTAGCTCGGGCCGATAATGATATCAAATTCGGGCTAATATCGCATATCACAGTTAGAGTTAGGCGGGGGCAAGCCTTCACAAAAGAATATGATAATGGGTGGATGTGACGTGAAATAAGCATGACATATAACTATGTCAGGTCTAGGCTAATCACAATCAGATATCAGAATGTGGAAAGGGTTATGGTATTAGTGGGAAACTATGATGGAGGCAGATGTGATGTTGTAATAAGTTGTGGTATATATAGCATTGAGTCCGGGCTTCCATGTTGCAGTCGGTGATTGCAACAATGGAGGGTTATGCTATAAGCAAGGGCTTTGCTACGGGGTAGATGCGAAGTGGTATTAAACTATGCCATATATCGCGCCGGGTCCGGATCGTTCATCGCATATCGCAATGCTGTTGGAAATAATATTGAGAGGGGGGGGGGGTGAATCAATATTATCAAATCAATAAAACTTTTTCATTTCCATATTCAGATTCATATACGCTACTTCAGTTAAGGAAAACCGCATGTATATGCAACTGTGTGTAATGAAACAAGCGTATATCCAGTAAACTTATAATTTAGTTAGTTGCTTCTTAATGAGTGCATCAGAACATTATTACCATATGAACAATAAACAAAAGCAGTAAAGTAGAACAAATCATCACACATAAGCAACACACATGAACACCAAGATGTAAGGTGGAAACCCAATGTGGGTGAAAACCACCTGCTGCAATTCATCTCTATCTTCTTTTAATTAGAAACTTCTTTATACAATGATTTTGTACTAGTGCAGTCTTATACCAGTACGCAGGATGCTACCTGTAGAAGGCTACAACCTTCTCTCATTCTCCAGCTTCTCCTGGAAGGGAGCTAAAACCCCCTTAGATCTTGTACTAGCTGAGGTACTAGTACGTAGGTGCTGACATACAGAAGGCTACAACCTTCTCTTTTCTTCCAGGGACCACGTTTCATAAATTTTCAAACTGGATCCATGAATAACATCAATCAAACATCAAGTATATCTGCATCAACCAATCTCCTTTGTACAAACCAATATTGAATCAACCAATCACTTCTCAGAATGCTGTAACTAGAAAACAATAATAGTAATAGTAACCAGACACCAATTCTGAACCAAGAACACTGCAATAATAAATAGAAGTAGCTAAAACATATTTCATGAGATGTACGCTACTTCAATATGTAGAACCCTGCATACATACGCAGCTGTATGAAGGCCAACCAGCGTATACGATGTCTTCACTTGCTGAACCTGCGTGTATACGCGCCTCTGATGTGCCGAACCTGCATATAGATCTATAAAATATATTTTACCCTTTTCACTTAATCAAACATCAGTTATACCCAGATTATCATATTTATAGATCTAATCATGTGCCAATTATAACATATCAAAAATCACACAATGATACTACTATTCAAGCCTTAAGATCTCAACCCATCAATAGAACTTATCCATCTTTTAGCGCTCAGGTTCCTCCTTGATTCAGATTCAGCTATGCACCATAAACCAATCACCAGTATTCTAGATCTTGTTCTTCATAAGATATTCAATACTTGAGTCAATACCTTTGCCAAATGATCTCCTTCTTTTTATAGTCTTAGGCCTTACTCAAACCATGGTCCAAAACCATAGAGAACCAATAGTAGGAACCCAATACCTGGGTTCAATACTTCGAACGCAATACCAAGGTCCAAAACCATAGGTACAAATACCATGGACCCAAAAATAATCTTTCCCACATGTACGCACTTTTCCGTGTATGAAAGCGCATGTATACGCATATGCGACTTTTGATCAGCAATCCCACGTGTATACACGACCTAGTTAAGAGGAACTTGTGTATATATATATATTTCTTCCATTCTGAGAACTTGAACTGTGATCTGACATCTGAGTGAGTTGCCATCAAGGACAACACCTGTGCCATAGTGTCAAACCTGTGTCATAATGCCAACAATCTCTCGCTTTGGACTTGATGGCAACCCCAAATCATTCAAAGTCATTCTCCCACTTTGACATCAAGGGCAAAGGGTTATGCTCCCCCTGAGTACATGCTGAAATCTCTTCTTTGTTGTGCTGTCCATGCTCCCCCTAACTATAGGCAAGGTCTGCAGAAAAATGGTCTATAAGAAAGAACATGACTCTATACATCATAAGCGACCTTCCTATCACCAAAGACTCATACATACATTCATCTCCCAACCAAGTGGGGATATACCAATATTGACTCATCCACCCAACCAAGTGGGGATACACCAAAAGTTTACACAAGATAAAACAAGAACATTATATCATCCATCCCAGACATAGTGGGGAAATCAAAGTAGGCCATTACATGACCTCGATAAGAAAAGAAAAACATGACATAGAGATGGAATATCTACAACAAGATTATGATAGTTATCAACAACTATCATCAGCAGCATTTGTCAATCATCATTCAGACCAGTAGCCATGTTCTCCCTCTGCATCTGTTCCACTTGAAACCAAAAACAGCTGTGAAATTGAACCAAGATCTTCTAAGATAATGCCAACAATGCATTATTAGAAGAATATATGCTCCCCCTAAACTTGTGCCAGATGGTCTCTGTCAGACCTATATCAGACTCTTTTCACCCAGAGCCTGGCCCACTGATTGTCTTCAATCAACATATATGCGACTGTATCCACATAAACCGGTGTATGTACGCGGATCCTCCTCATGAAACTCGTGTACAACCACAGACAAGTTTCAACAGCAAGATGATGCATCGACTACTCCCAACTTCTGTATGAGGTATTCAAATGTCTCCCTGGGTAGTGGTTTGGTGAGTATATCAGCAACTTGTTCCTTAGAGGGAACATACTCCAATTTGACCTTTTGTTCAAGCACTTGTTCCCAGAGAAAATGATATTAGATAGGTATGTGCTTGGTCTTTGAATGCATGACTGGATTCTTTGAAATACTGATTGCACTTGCATTATCACATAAGATGGATATAGGTGGAGTACAAGTGATTTGAAAATCTTGCAAATTTTGCATCATCCAAAGGAGTTGTGTACAGCAAGATGCAGTAGCCACGTATTCAGTTTCAGCTGTATATAAAGCAATTGAACTTTGTTTCTTGCTAAACCAAGATACTAATCTGGAACCCATAAAGAATGCACCACCACTAGTGCTTTTCCTATCATCCACGCTTCCTACCCAATCTGCATTTGTATATGCATGAAGTGTGAGATCTGCATCTCTAGGATACCATAAGCCATAGTTTTGTGTTCCTTGAAGATATTTGAAAATCCTCTTAACTGCCTGAAGGTGTGATTCCTTTGGATTTGCCTGGAATCTTCCAACTATTCCCACTGCATGCATGATGTCTGGTCGGGTACCTGTGAGATAGAGCAGACTACCAATCATGGATCTATAGGTTGGTTGATGTACTACTGTTGATTCATCATTTGCGCTGAGGCTGCATCCTGTTACCATAGGGGTACATACTGGTTTCGAATCTTCGATGCCATATTTCTTCAAGATCTGCTTGAGGTACTTGGTTTGTGATAAAAAGATACCGTCTTTATTTTGTTGGATTTGTAAACCAAGAAAATATGTCAGCTCACCAAGCAAGGACATTTCGAATTATTTCTACATCACCAAAGCAAAGTTTTGACTCATGGCTTCTTCATTACTACCAAAGATGATATCATCAACATACACAACAAGTATTAGCAATTTATCATTATCAATTTTTATATATAGATTGCTATCTGCCGATCCTTTTGAAAAACCTTGTTGATGGAGATATTTGTCTAGACGATAATACGAAGCCCTTGGAGCCTATTTAAGACCATAGAGTGCCTTCTTAAGTCTGCATACAAGTTTTGGATCATTTCCAAGGATGAATCCATCTGGTTGCTCAATATACACTTCTTCTTCTAAGTCCCCATTTAAAAAGGCAGATTTCACATCCATTTGAAAAACTTTGAACTTCTGAAAACTAGAAAGAGCAAGGAACAATCTTATGGCCTCAAGTCTAGCAACTGGTACAAAAGTTTCTTCAAAGTCTATACCTTCTTGTTGAGCATACCCTTTATAGACAAGTCTAGCCTTGTTTCTAATAACTTCTCCATTTTCATTCAGCTTGTTTTTGAATATCCATTTTGTCCCCATGACATTCTTATCTTTTGGTCTAGGAACCAACTCCCAAGTGTTATTCTTTTCAATCTGCTCAAGTTCTTCATCCATGGCCTTGATCCAACATTCATCTTTGCATGCTTCTCTTACATTTTGTGGTTTAGTGGAGGAGAGCAATGCTAGATAGCTTGAAGCTTCTGAAATAGTTCTTCTTGTTTGTACACCTGCCTCTTTCTGCCC
>APFE030130822.1:0-19224 GCA_000404065.3 Pinus taeda
TCTCTCTATCTCTATCATTCTGTGGCTTTTAAGCCAATCGACGTTGTTTGTTCGTTTCCTCTTTTGGGCTCTCTGGCTTCCTGTCTCTGTCCGCTCAAATCCCCCTCTGAGCATTAGCAATCATTGCTAAATGCCTTCAGGGATGGTGGCCACCTGTTCTATAATGGAAGGACCATCGACGCCTTTGAAATCCTCAGAATAGTCATTCTCTATTTACACAGAGAAATACACTAAAACACGGGAGAATCTGCCCAAACGCAGTCTATCGAACTTCAAAAATCATTAATTCCGCCCTAGATTCCTTTCGGGTCTGCCTTTGGGCGCTATTGCAAGTCATCGTTGATCCAATGGTTATTATTGGTTTCGGGTGGCTTATGCGCCCGGAGATTACCCCCCTGAAAAGGGTGGTTTTCTCTCTCCGACGCCTAGCCATGTGGCGGCCAATGAATGGGCTCGGGCGGAGCCCGACCAATACCACTTACTGCCTATTGCCCGCCCGAAATCCCGCTTGTTAGGGAACTCAAAACACATCTCGCTGCGTATAAAACCCTTTCGGGTCCATTATATCACCCCATTCGCATTTCTTTTGTATTTATAAAATACATTAAAACACTGAAAATACCGTCGAATGGCTTTATGGCGGACTTCAAATAATATACATTTGCATTTATAAACCCTTTCGGGGTCGGATTCATCACATCGTGCTCATTCCTTGGTATTTTGGTTTTATAGCGGAAATGCGCAAATACACAGAAAATCCTCTTTTATCGAATTTCAAATTTTATGAATTGCGCTTATGAAATTCGTTGGGTCCGGCAATCACCGATCCAATTTAATCCTGGCCGTCGATTCCCCTCGCGATCCGACGGCTAAGATTGCCCGTCGCAATTGCTATCGCTATCGCATATCGCATCACATACGGCCCAGGGGTTCTGTACATCGCTAATGCCGATTTGCTAATTCGTTCATCGGCAATCGACGTATCGCATGATCATAATCGCTAGGTCCAGGGTCCTGATATCGCACATATGTCTGCCTCTGATCTGATACATTGGATCGGCGGATCGGAGTTTCTTCCGCCTCCGCTTAAGTCCGGCCCTTTGCCTCTTTCCGATGCGATTTCCCTTTATAAGGGTTTTTTGCCATTTTTAGGGGATTTTGCCTCTTTTTCTAAGGAACAAAGGGCATCTTCTTTGAGCAATAACTTTTGCATCCTAAGTCCATTTTTTCCCATTCAAGTTGCAGTAGATTTAGAATGAAAAGATCTCTACAATGGGGCTATGTCCAGGAACTTCCTTGGACTTTCATTTTCCTCTGTGAGGAACACTTAGACTTAGGAGTCTATCCAAAATCCATTTTGGATCAAATCAGCAAGTATATGACAGAAATAATTAGAGAGAAAAAGTCTCACCCCACAAGCAATCCCGACATTGGCTTCTACAGAAAATTGGTTGTCCAAACCCCAACGTAAGCCCTTCTCTGCTGCCTCTACATTGCCTCTCACATGTGTGGCTCAAATTTGTCTCTTAGCAAGCCATCTAGCCTACCTTTGCTGCTGGAAGTTACTCTCTGGCACTTTGGAAGACTTTCTCGGCCTATGGAAACTGAATCGACCTCCTGCTTAGCTAAATCGAACTACCCTGCTTCAGCTATTGCACAGTCCCTGCGTTGCTTCAGTTTGGAACACTTCTATCACTTGTTGTTGTCTCTTTGGATCTGGAAACTTCTTTTGGATCACTATCCTTGCCCCTTACTGACCCTGCTTCGATCTCTGGCTCTCCGACAACTGCTACTGCTCTCTGGAAATCGATTTGCCAAGAAAATCGAACTGTAGAAGTGTTTTCTCCAAGTGCCCATTGACTTCCTCTTATAATCCATTGTTGGAGCACCAATGACCAAGATTAAAAGTTAATCAATGGTTGGGATCATCTCAGAGTCGATCTATGTGAGTTTCTAGACTATTCTCACCTTGAATTAATTAATTATGAGTAATTAACCAATTTTCCTAAGTTTAGACCTAGGAAACATTTAAAAATAGGTTAATAATCTTATTAAGTCATTTCTAGGTGGAATATCCATAAACGATTTATGTGTTTTGGAGATATCATGTATTCTAGTCTCTCCACCAAATTTCGTGGCTAAAACACATACGATGCTACAAAAACTAACAAAAGATGTTGGAGACATTTAATATTTAACATGGGCAAAAGCCAAATGTGAACTCTACCCCTTTATCATGGCCATCACCCTCGTTCCTACGGCCCTGTTGCCGCACAATCTAGCAGGGGTCCTAGGAGGGGTACCTAATGGACAACTACTAGAACAAATGATAACAATGGGATAAAGACCCATTGTCACCTCAGTCAGTGTCCCCTGCTCTTTACAAACTTTCATCTAAGGGAGGAGTCCTGGTATGAATGAAATCACCAAAATAATAGGGTCAATGGCTAGGTATGATGTGATTTCCAAAGACCATTCAAAGGAGAGGCTTAGATAATGGCTTGCTTGCTTCAAAAGCAAGATAAGGGCTATCAAAGAAAGGATTAATGGGGAGGGGGTTTAGATTTAGGAGAAATGGATACTCAAAACAAGGGGTATACCTAGATCAAGGCTTCCTGAAGGAATAAAGGACCTCTCTTAGGGTCTTGTGAGGTAATGATCATATAAAGATTTGGGACCACAAGAGAGGCCTAAGGGATCCAAGGAAGGCCTATGGTTTGCAAAATAAAAAAGGAATATGATACCTAGGTCAAGCAAGGATAAGATAGGTCAAGGAATGATCAACTTCTAACGAGTTTTCAAAGGTACTTGACCTATGGAAAGTCGCTAACCAAAGAAGTCTAGGAGAAGAATTGATGTTGGAGCTAGGGATCGAGGTTTCTTGAAATATAGCCACAGGATGAGCTTCAAAATTAGAGGGCACCTAGAGGAAACCCTATTGCAGTTGCTTGCCAACTTGGTCTTGAAAGTGACTGTGAAAATTTCTGAATCTTTACAAACAGAAACCCCTACTGCAATTATTGGTTTACAATCTCCTACTTGTTCTCTACATTAACAAGTTATTTAATTTCATAAACATCGATGTAAACACTATTATAGCCTACACAAATATACAGATCATGAACTAAAATAAACCGAGACAATAACACAAGGGACATAGTTATTTTTGGACAATCATCCTAGGAAAAGCCTAATTCGGGAAAACCGGTGCAACATATAGAGGGTTTGTATTATTAAGCAGATTTCATGAATACAACTAGGGTGCCAGAAATGGCTCACCCAACAGAGAATTTCCTCGGTAGTAGTACCTCTATCTGGAGACAGATATTCTGGCAAATCAACAAATGGATGATCAAACCCCATAGCGACTCCAGTTGTTCCCTATTCTGGACAGCAAAAGCTGCTCCAAGCACCGCTCTGGAACTGCGTCACTCCTTCAGGAGTTGCGTCACCCTATCTCGGCTCAGAATTTGCTGATTTGCTCCTAGTCTGCTCCACAGAGCCTCCCCAGCACTGTCTCTGAGGCCCACCGTCAGCCTCTGCGGGTTCTGCGTCTGACTGTGTCAGCCTTCTACGTCCTTTGCGTCAGCTTTACGGCCTCTATTTTAGCCCTTCTCGGGCCTGCACTATCTCTCCCGACACTACACTGCCTCTGCTATGTATTCTTCAGCCTCAGATGATAATCCCTTGCTGAACCACCGCTCACTGCAACTTTGATCACTAACTCGATTTCCTTAGCAAACCTCGCCCCAGAAAATCGAATTCTTTGATCACTTGGTGTATCTCCCACTGACCCTCAAACCTCCTCTTAGACTTTTCTTGTTGACGATTCAACGACCGAGATTAAGTCCCTAATCAACGACTAAGATTAGATCTTGCTTGATCCTCGTCACTTAGAACATTCTCACCCATATTCTTATTAACACACATTAATATTTTTATTTTCCTAAGTTTAGACTTAGGAACCCATTAAAAATATTAATTATTTTAATAACTCCTCATCCGAGTGGAATTTCTCCAAACGATTTCTGGGTCTTGGAGATATCATATGTTTTAGCCCCTCCACTAAATTTCGGAGCTAGAGCACATCTGATGCTTCCCAAAATCAACACTCCCTCTTAGCAAGGAATGTGCTCTAGCAATGCTTTACCATAGAAGCATGAAACTGATCTACTGCATCGGTCCTTTGTGCTGTCACCGCGCTACTGCTTCTTGTACTACTTCCCATGACACTTCCACTGCCATTGCTACATTTGTACTGCAGCTCCCTCTCAACATGCTGCCTCATGCTGCCCATAACCACTGCTAACTGCTGGACTACAACTCAGTTACCGAGAAGTAAGTAACTGATACTCCACCCAAATACTGACATCCTGGTCAGTCTGGAAGCCTCTTGATGTTGAAGCTACCTCTGTTGCTAATTTGTGCTCCCTATGCTGCCACTATGCTGCTGCAAACTCCTCTGTGCCTCTTGCACTACTACAACCTCCACCACGCTGCTACAAACTTCTGCACTCTAGCTCTGCCTTGTCACTCCATCACACCTTGCTCCACTCGACACTTACCATCCTGCTACTATCGTTAAGGGCTCCCGTAGCCATATGTGATCCAAGAATTTGGGCACCTCAAGGGTTTTGCCTGCATGTAGTCCTCTCGACTACAACTCCATATTGCCCCACCTCTTCTCTAGAGGCGCATGAGCACTCATGGCACAATCTTCATTAGTCTCGACATCCTTCTCCGCCTTTGTTGGAGCAGCCTTTGAGTCGGAAGCTTCTCCCTTGCCTTTCTTCCTGGGGCACTGAGAGGCATAATGTCCTAGCTCCCCACAGTTGAAGCACTTGACCTTGGAGATGTCTTTCTTCTCCCTCATTTGTAGCCCTTGCTATCTCGCTGATGCGAGAGTTGCATTCTCCTCCACCTCCTTGATTCGAACTCCCTTACTGCTACTCCCCGCCTTGGTCAATCTCATGAGCTCTTCCTGTCGAAGAGCTGCCCACATTTCCTCCCAACTGGGGTGAGTCGCTTTGCCCAAGATGCTTTGGACAAACGTCTCCCACTCCTCGGATACTGCTTTCAGTGCAGTCCTGACTAAGAACTCTGGATCTGGAGTAGACCCCATGGAAGTAAGCTGGCCGCAAATCCCC
This sequence comes from Pinus taeda, assembly GCA_000404065.3. Classification (NCBI taxonomy): domain Eukaryota; kingdom Viridiplantae; phylum Streptophyta; class Pinopsida; order Pinales; family Pinaceae; genus Pinus; species Pinus taeda. The sequence continues at coordinate 5,148 of APFE030130822.1, forward strand.
TGCAACCTGAGAAGGAAGGGATCTGTCTCCTCCCCTTTCTACATCTGAAATGACCTCAGTTGATTCTCCAATAACATCTTTCGCTGCATGGAAGAGCCCTGGTATAAGGTGGTTAGGGTGTCCCACCTCTCCTTTGTTGTTGTTTTCTCAGCAATGTGTGGTATGACATGATCCTTGACCCCATCTAGGATCATACATTTTGTCCTCGCCTAAGCCTCCTCGTACTTCTTAGCTACATTAGCGTCAACTAGGACAACTACTACTTTCAAGGCATAGTCCTTGATGCAATGCTTATTTAGGATTGCCAGGATCTTGGCAATCTAGATGACAAAATTGGAAGCCCTGTCGAATATGTCCTGATCCCTCAATCTGTTCACTGCGATCTCTGCTCTTCTTCTCTAGACTCCCTTTGAGTCCTGAGTTCCCTCTTGGAAATCGTCCGACCAACTCTCGAAACACTCCTTTCCAATCCTCCTTTGCCCTCTGCAACTCAGATCTAGATTTCTTGGCTAGAAATCTATCGAGGTAGTGCTTCCCTCTACCTTGGTTCAGTCTCCTTAGACACTGTTCTGCACCAACGAAAATAGCTTCCCACCAGCTCCTTAAATCAAAATCTGCACAGCTCCCTTAGCCTCGACAACTGAAGAATTTGAGCCCTTCAGGCTCTGCACAATCACTGCGTGCGCTGAATCAGCTCCTCCTGGCCAACTGTGTCAATCCTTCCTGGCACAGATAGATGACGTGGCTCTGCGTGAGCCTGATTTCCCCCCTCTGCCCCTGCACTGGCCCTTCTCTTGGCTTAGAGCGCTGACGCAGGCTCTGCGTGAGCCTTTACGTCACCCTCTCTACATTGCATCACTCCTCTTGCCTCTTCAGGTCTGGAACAACATTGTCTCTCGAGACAGCTGCTTCTTTGCTGCGAAATTCTCAGATTTCTCGATTGGTGTCTTCAGTCCTCCTTGCTCTGCAATTGCTCTGATACCATGTGGAAATTTCTGAATCTTTACAAACAAAAACCCCTACTGCAATTACTGGTTTACAATCTCCTACTTGTTCTTTACATTAACAAGTTATTTAATTTCATAAACATTGATGTAAACACTATTGCAGCCTACACAAATATACAGATCATGAACTGAAATAAACTGAGACGGTAACACAAGGGACACTGTTATTTTTGGATAATCGTCCCGAGAAAAACCGGAAAACCGGCGCAGCATATAGAGGGTTTGTATTATTAAGCAAATTTCATGAATACAACTGGGGTGCTAGAAATGGCTCTCCCACAGAGAATTTCCTCGGCAACAGTACCTTTATCCAAAGATAGATATTTCAACAAATCAGTAAATGGATGATCAAATCCCACAGAGACTCCTGTTGTTCCCTATGTTGGACAGCGAAAGTTGCTCCAAGCATCGCTCTGGAACTGCGTCACTCCTTCAGGAGCTGCGTCACCCTCTCTCGGCTCAAAATCTGTTGATCTGCTCCTAGTTTGCCCCACAGAATTGTTGATTTGGGGTAGCATCGGATGTGCTCTAGCCACGAAATTTGGTGGAGAGGCTAAGGCACATGAGATCCTAAGTCATCAGGTTTGTGTTCTTGTTCGAGTTCGGTGACCTTGAAATTCGAATAAAGTTCGACACCTAAAATTTTGTTGATAAAGTTCGACATATAGAAATTCGAAGAAAAAAAAATGTATATATATATATATAATCAATTTAAAGTCAAATTCAAAGTCCATAATGCAAATTGCAAATACATAGGATTATTTCTCAAACATTTAAATCATTTCCACATAATTTTGTAAACCATGAAAGCGAGTGCCAAATTTTAATAAAGAACCAACTTCCATACATAGTAAACAAGATGAGAAAATCATCATAGACATTGGCACCCATATCAAATTCAACAAAACCACGTGCCATATCAGATTTCATATATTGAAAAACAATCTAATAAAAAAGTATTCAAAATATATAAACTCGAAAGTTTAAAGTAGCTTGGCAGTTTTAGAAAATTGTTCATGCAAAAAGTAAACTAGAAATCTAAAACATGAACACAAGTTTTATTCTTGATGTTCCTGTGGCCCACTTGTTTTATCAAAAAGTTCTATATCAGCAAGAGTAGTAGGCTCTGTGAATACGCTAGATGCTTCAGCATCAGGTTCATCAGTCAATTCCCTGTCAATGTCACTATCAATGTACAAATCAGCTTCATCCATTGATGCATTTGGAACAGGATCGATCCACGGAGTAGAGGAATTGGATGACTCTTGAGCCACATTTTTCAAAGCCAACTGCAAGTTACTACGAACATAAACAAGATCTTCTAATCTTCTAGATAACAATCTATATCTTTTCTTGGAATGAATGTGGTCAAAGGAACTCCAATTCCTTTCACATGCCGATGCACTTTATCCATGGCTTAACATACGAATTGCAAAATTTTGCAATTCTGGTGTCCTGAACCATAAAATTCCCACCATACTGCTGGCAGCTGGATCACTTTTTCTCCTATCATACTTTGCTGATTGTGTTTCAAATAAACCTTCTTCTAACCTGTATGCCCTCCACTGACTTCTAACCAAACCTGCAATTTCTGGATTTGGATTTAGCTTCTCAATAGCCTGGATAAGTCCATTCATGACTTCTTCATCCCTATGTCTTGGTAACCCAAACAATCTAGGGTCCAAATAGCATGCTGCTGCATGTAATGGACTATGCATCATCTTCCATATTTGATCAATTAAATCCCATATCCCCTGGTAATCAACTTCCACATTATTAAAAGCAGTTGCAATGGTCTCTTTGCAACGATCAATGCTTTCATAAACAAAACCCATACAAGGTTTGTCACCATCAACCATGCGGAGCACATAACAATTGGGCCACAAATTTTTAAAACCTTGTTTGCATTTTCCCAAAAGCCATTATTGAGCACTATTTGTTCAACATTTTTCCCCTTAGTTTCTTTTGAAAGGGTAGATCTCTCCCACTCAGTGCTGCAAAAAATAGCTCTTAGGCTCGCTTTTTCCTCAACAACTCTTTTCAGAGTAATATAAAAAGTGGCAAACCTTGTATTGCAAGGCCTCAACAACTCTTTTGATGCATTCTTTCTGTATATGCTCAAAGTGAGACGATGGTTCATGATGAAGTTTGCAATTGTTTTGGCTCTTCGGATTGTCTCATTGACCCAAGGAAATTTGGCAAGTCATGCAACATTAAATCCAAGCAGTGAGTTGTGTAAGGGGTCCAATAAATGTGATTATACTTTTCCATAATCAGCGTCCCTGCACCAACACAATTTGATGCATTATCTGTAATAACATGGACAACATTTTTCTCCCCAACCTTTTGAATTGCTTCATCCAAAATTCCAGAAATAAATTCTGATGTCTTCGCTCGATCCATTGCGTTTACTGCCTTCAAGCAAAGTACCCTTTGAGGACTATAAACAAGCACATTGATCAATGTGTGATGACACAAATCTGACCAACCATCACTCAAAATTGTGCACCTATAAGCTTCCAAGACTATTTAATCTGAGCCAACTTTTGTGTCACTTTGTCTTTTGTTTTCTTTAGCAAAGTTGTCCTTAAAGCTTCAGATCCAGGAGGAACATAGCCCTTCCCAAAATCAATGGCCTTTTTAATTACCATTTTAAAATATGGACTCCTCGCCACATTAAAGGGAATTGCACATGCATAAAAGGATTCTGCAACAACATCATCAACTTGTTGCTCAACAGGTTTCTAGAATTGATCTAATGTTTTGGTTCCACCTGTTTTTACTTGAGTAGAACTTGATCCACTAATGGTTGAGATTGAATTAATGGTGTTGGACGAAGACATGGCAATCTCCCTCTCAATTCGTTGTCTCTTATTTATCCTTTTCTCCTCTTCCATCCTTGAAGTGAAATAGTCTTTCTCCACTGTGGCTTTTTGTTCATCAGAGATCTTAGTGCAGCGTTCAACACCACCTCCACTTCCATTGCTAATACTGAGAAGGTGATCCACTGCTCTAGTTAAAAAGCCAGTGAAATCATGTCCACACAGCTGACATGAAAGATTATTCCCATCTTTTTTGACAAAATTCCATGCTACAACAGTTGATTTTGGGGGTACCATTGAAATTTGAAGGTTCTGAACCTTTGATTGTTGAAGACTGAGGTTAAGGCTTGAAGCCTGAAATGTCTACAATTTTTTTTAATTTACATTTTAATTAGTTTTATATTTTTTTTTTGCATAATGAAATTATGAAAATTTGAAACTATAATTTATAAAAAAAATTATCAGTTCAAAATTCATCGTGAGCCTCTTTAAATACTGATAAATTGTATTTACGTTTTAACTGATAAAAACTAGTAAATTTTATTGAACTGATAAAAAAAAAGTGTATTTAAATTTTGACTTATCTGGAGGCTGGAACTCGGAAGTTGGAGTTTGGATAAGTGCACTGTGCGGCTTGCTGGAGGGCCAAGGCTGCTTGAAGGCTTGCTTGAAGGTTCACTGCTCTCAGGAGTCAAGCTCTGTTAGGACTCAGAAGGCTCACTACTCCCAGGCTCTGTCAACTTTTAAGGGCAGAGTGCTGGTATCTTAAGAGCTGAATTACAGTTTTGTTAAGGACTCTGGCCTATTGAAGAGGCCGAGTTGCAGCCTTGTTGAGTCCAAGTCTTAGGTCTGTTGATGAGGCCAAGTTGCATGCTCAAATGATATAAATAAGGAGCTCTCCTCCTATTCAGTCAATTCAATTCAAAAAAGCAATTCGACTAAGGAAGGATAAGAAGGTACGAACCTGAGGCAGAAGGTTCATAGCTCATGAACCGAGGAGCAGCTTTATAATTTTTTTTGGGTTCTGGGTTAAGATGATTAGTAAATGGTTTTGTACAAGATTTAAGATATTTTGGAGCAAATTCCTTGTTCAGAATTCAACCGTTCCTCAAACACATAAGATCAACTCTCAGCGCTCGTCTAAGTGTTTAACAAGACATTTGTTAGAGTGAAATTCTGAACATAAGGAAGAGACATATTCAACGCTCTGTTGATAGCTCTCAGAATTGAATTCAGGCCTGTAAGACATACTTCATTAGCTCTGAATTTCGGCCCCTGTAGAGTTTTGAAACTCGACTGTCTTATCCATTGATTTTCAGCCTCTTTGAGCCCTATTGAATCCAAGTTCAGGGACTAATGTTGAGGGCGAGTTCTGGTCAATGTCAGCCTTTAGGACATTGCCACAAGCGACATCATGAGATGAGGTCAGGACTTGCTTCAAATCCCTTCGCTCTCTTGACTCAAGTCTCAGACCTATGGTCTAAGTTACAACCTGTCAACGCTGCCACATGTCACTGCCCACAAGCTGTCGAAAACCCTGAAAACTCATCGTCGGTCGAACGCTGTAGCCTGTGTATGAGCTTAAGCCTCACGCTGTGGACTGGTCAGTGGCTGCCGGTCACTGCAAACAATGAAACCTAGGTTCTAACCCACGGGCCACCGCAAACAATGAAACCAAAACAAAACCATGCGGCCCGCAAAATTCATTATTCATTTCTATTTATTTTTTTTAAACGGAAAAAAAAATCAAATTTTAACGAATTTTAAAACGCATTTGAATGATTTTTAATGATTAAGTTCGCCTTGAAATTTGAATTCTTTTGAAGTTCGAGTTCGCCATTTTGTTCGGCAAACTTGAATGAATAAATTCGAATTAGTTTGAAGTTCGGCGAATTTCGAATTTTTTCGTTCAAATTCACCGAACCCCGACTAAGATGAGATCTCCAATACCTAGAAAGAGTTTGGGCAGATTCTAAACAGTTTGGGGGATATTAAAATAATTACTTTTTTAATGGAGTCCCTAAGTCTAAACTTAGGGAATTTAAAATATTAATGTGAATTAATATAAAATTGTGTTAGAATGGTCCAAAAGTCATGGATCAAGCCAGATCTAATATTTGTCGTTGATTAGGGACTTAATCTCGGCCATTAATTTGTCAATGAGAAAAGTATAAGAGGAGGCTTGAGGGTCACTTGGAGAACACACCAAGAGATCAAGATTTCAACTTTTTGGGGCTGGGTTTGCTGAGAAAGTTGAGAGAGTGATTTGGAGTTGCAGCTGAGGGGCAATGAATATAGAAGCAGAGATAGTGCTGGGAGGATCAGCGCAGCAGCCGGGAAAGTTGACACAGAGGGAAAAAGCCGGAACTACCGAGAACAGCCGAAACTGTCAGAACAGCTGGAAAAGCTGAGCAGAGGGCAGAAGCTGGAACCGCCGGGAACAGCCGAAACTGCAGGAACTATCAGGAAAGCTAATGCAGAGGGCAGAAGCCAGAACTTCCAGAACTGTCAGGAAAGCTAATGCAGAGGGTAGAAGCCGGAATTGCTCGGAAAGTTGACACAGAGGGCAGAAGCCGGAACAACCGGGAACAACCAGAACTGTTGAAACTGCCGGGAACTGTTGGGGAAGCAGACACAGAGGGCAGAAGCCGTAACTGCCGAGAACAACCGGAACTGCCGGGAAAGCTGACGCAGAGGGCAGAAGAGGCTGACACAGTCCCTAGAGGTTGACGCTGGGGTTTTTCGTGGGGCAGATTGGAGTTGAGGAGAGCTACGAGAGTGTTTATCCGGGGTTTCAGTCGAAGCATTTGTCTCCGAAGGAGAGGTACTACTGTCGAGATTTTTCTTTATTGGGTGAGCCGGATTTGGCACCCAGATTGTATTATGAAACCACTTAATAAATCGAACCTTTAGACAGCTACATCGGTTTTCCCGCATTGGGTTTTTCCAGGGACATTAGTCCAAAAATAATGGTGTCATTTGTGTGCTTGTTTTTGTTTCCTTCAGAGTATGATCTGTAATGTGTTGAGCATGTACTTGTGTTTATTTTCAGTATTTACATGGTAAATAACTTGTTAATTAATCAGAACAAGTAGGAAGGAATAAATCTAAAAGTACATGGAGGGTTTCTAATTGTTAGACTTAGAAACTTCAACATGGTATCAGAGGGTGGTTGGAGATCACAGGAGAACTGAGGACATCAATCGAGCAGAGCAACAACAACAGAAAACAGTGGTCCCGAGTGACAAAAGTTGTTCCTAGCAGCAAAACAACAAATTAGGGGTGACGTAGTGCTTGCGTCATCAAGTTCGGGCCAAGAAGAGGCTATGCAGACGCTGAGGGAGGCAAAGATAGGCTCACGCAAAGCCACACAGAGGCTAGGAGGGCTAACGCAGTTGGCTTAGGGAGCTAGTTTGGTGGTGCTGGGACTGCACAGAGCCTAGGAGCTCTCACCTTCAGGTTGCTGGGGTTTAGGAGGCCGTGGATAAGTTGCAGAGTGGAGTTGGTGGGGTACTGTTGTCAGAACAGTACCTAATAGGGCAAGGCCAAGGAGGAGGGAGTTGCTACCGAGGGTTTCTAGCCGAGAAATCTGGATCAGTGGTGCGTTTGCACAAACGATCAGAGTAGCGGGCATCTCGACATCGGCAGAAGGATTTCTAGGAGGGAAATCGAGGCTCAAAGGGAGTAGAAGAGTAGCAGAATGGAACTACACGGAGTAAGAGACCAGGACAAACTGGATGGAGCCTCAAACTTGGTAGTCTAGAAGGCCAAAATCTTATCCGTACTTGATAGAAATTGTGTCAAGCACTTCACCTTGAAGACGATAGCGGTCCCAGTTGACCCAGCTGACAATGACAAGTATGAGGAAGCAATGGTGAGGGCCAAGAGTATCATTCTTGGCGGGGTCAAGGATCATATAGTACCACATATTGCCGAGAAGAATACGACACGGGAGATGTGGGAGGCCCTAACCAAGTTGTATCAGCATACTTACGTGAAGAGGAAGATGCTCCTAGAAAATCAGCTGCAGTCATACCAGATGCAGAAGGGAGAATAGATAGACACCTTCCTCGGTCGATTGAAGGAGATTCGAGATCAGTTGACTTCCATAGGGGCCACACCAGATCTAGAGTTGATGGTGAGAACAACCTTGAATGCAGTCTCAGAAGACTGGGAGGTGTTTGTCCAGTGCATACTGGGCATGGCGACCCTTTCAGATTGGGAGGAAATGTGGACGGCTCTTAGCCAAGAAGAGATCAGGAGGGTGACCAAGACGGGAAGTAGCAGCAAGGGGATCAAAATCAAGAAGGATGAGGAGGTGGATGCTGCCCTAGCATCTGAGGGTAAGCAAGAAAAGCGGAAGAAGGACCTCTCCAAGGTCAAATGCTTCCACTGTGGGGCGCTGGGTCATTATGTGACCCAGTGTCCAAGGAAGAAGAGCAAGGGAGAGGCTTTTGAGACCAAGGCAACGCTAGCAAGGGCAGAGAAGGAAGTGGAGACAAACGATGACTGTGCCATGAGTGCACACACACCACTTGAGCGAGAGTGGGGAGACATTGAGTTGTAGTCAAGAGGACTACAGAAGATGAGGGGCAGGATCCTCGAGGTACCCAACCTCTTGGATTATACCTGGCTACGGGAGCCTCGAAGAGGAGTAGCAGGATTGGTGGATGTCAGTAGAGACAGATCAGGATGGAGCGGTAGAGAGAGATACAGTGCAGGAGGCATGGGAGTGTTTCACTAGTGAAGGATGGCACAGAGAGGTGTGCAATGCTGATAGGTACAGGGAGTTGTTGCAGCAGTGCAGAGTTCAGAGAGGGAGCACTTGTCAACGACAGAGGGAGCTTCAACATCAGGAGTGTCTCTAGTCTGACAGAGATGTCAGAGTTGGGAGATTAGTTACTTACTTCTCAGTCACTGAGTTGTAGTGCAACAATTAGGAATGGTGGTGCTATGGGCAACACGATGCAGCATGATGAAAGGGGATGCAGTGTAGACGCAGCAGTGGCAGTGGTAGGGCCATGGGCAGCAGCATGGATGTAGAGGGAGTTGTCGTACAGATGCAGCAGTGGCAGTAGCAGAGCCATGGGTGGCAGTACGAGATGCAATATTACAGATGATGGGCAGCAGGCCTAGCATCAAGAACCGATGTCGGATGATCAGAGTAATACTCAGTAAGGAGTATTGCGAGAGCAGTCCTCGTTAAGAGGGAGTGTTGATTTGGGGTAGCATCGGATGTGTTCTATCCACAAAATTTGGTGGAGAGGCTAAGGCACATGAGATCTCCAATACCTAAAAAGGGTTTGGGTAGATTCTAAATAGTTTGGGAGATATTAAAATAATTAATATTTTTAATGGAGTCCCTAAGTCTAAACTTAGGGAAATTAAAATATTAATGTGAATTAAGATAAAACTGTGTTAGAATGGTCCAAAAGTCATGGATCAAGCCAAATCTAATGTTAGTCGTTAATTAGGGACTTAATCTCAACCGTTGATTTGTCAATGAGAAATGTATAAGAGGAGGCTTGAGGGTCACCTGGAGAACACACCAAGAGATCAAGATTTCGACTTTCTGGGGCTGGGTTTGTTGAGAAAGTTGAGAGAGTCATTTGGAGTTGCAGCTGAGGGAGGGGCAATGAATACAGAAGCAGAGAGGCAAAGATAGTGACGGGAGGATCAGCATAGCAGCCGGGAAAGTTGACACAGAGGGCAGAAGCCGGAACTACCGATAACAGTCGGGAAAGCTGACGCATAGGGTAGAAGCTGGAACTGCCGGGAACAACTGAAATTGTCGGGAACTGCTAGAACTTCCGAGAAAGCTGAAGTAGAGGGTAGAAGCTAGAACTGTTGGGAACAACCAGAACTGTCGGGAACTGTCGGAACTGCCAGGAAAGCAGATGCAGAGGGTAGAAGCTGAAACTGCCGGGAACGCTGACGTAGAGGGCAAACGCTGAAACTGCCAGGAACAACCAGAACTACTGGAACTGCCGGGAAAGCTGACGCAGAGGGCAAAAGCCAGAATTGCTGGGAACAACCGAACTGCTAGGAAAGCAGACGTAGAGGGCAAAGCCAGAACTACCGGGAACAACCGGAATTGCTAAGAACTGCCGGGAAAGCTGACGTAGAGGGAAGAAGAGGCCGATGCTGGGTTTTTTCATGGGGTAGATTGGAGCTGAGGAGTTGCCGGAGTGTTTATCCAGGGTTTCAGCCGGAGCATCTGTCTCCGAAGGAGAGGTGCTACTGCTGAGATTTTTCTCTATTGGGTGAGCCAGATTTGGCAACCCAGATTGTATTATGAAACTGCTTAATAAATCAAACCCTCAAATAACTGCACCGGTTTTCCCGCATTGGGTTTTTTTGGGGACATTAGTCCAAAAATAACGGTGTCATTTGTGTGCTTGTTTCTGTTTCCTTCAGTTGATGATTTGTAATGTGTTGAGCATGTACTTGTGTTTATTTTCAGTATTTACATGGTAAATAACTTGTTAATTAATTAGAATAAGTAGCAAGGAATAAATCAGAAAGTACATGGAGGTTTTCTAATTGTTAGACTTAGAAACCTCAACAAGAATCTCCACAGCGCTGTCTTTGAGGCCTAGCGTTAGCCTTCCGCGACTTCTGCGTCTCACTGTGTCAGCCTTCTACTTCCTCTACATCAGCTTTACGGCCTCTGTGTCAGCCCTTCTCGGGGTTGCGCTCTCTCTCCCGGCACTGCGCTGCCTCTCTGCTATGTATTCTTCAGCCTCGGATGAAAATCCCTTATTGAACTACCCCTCACTGCAACTCTAATCACTAACTTGATTTCCTTACAAACCTCGCCCCAGAAAATCCAATTCTTTGATCACTTAGTGTATCTCGAACTGAACCTCAAGCCTCCTCTTATACTTTTCCTGTTGACGATTCAACGGCTGAGATTAAGTTCCTAATCAATGGCTAAGATTAGATCTAGCTTGAACCCATTAAAAATATTAATTATTTTAATAACTCCTCATCTGGGTGGAATTTCTCGAAACGACTGCAAGTTCTTGGAGATCTGATGTGTTCTAGCCCCTCCACCAAATTTCGGAGCTAGAGCACATCCGATGCTACCCAAAATCAACAGTGACCACCCTAATGCATTTCGTACTAGGCCCTAGGAGACCTTGTAGGGTTAGGGAAGAAAATAAAAGAAAGCAAAAGGAAAATATTTTACGGTGATCAATTAGGATAAGGACCCAATGCCTTAACAATTGGGAGAAATGGTGTCAAGGTAGGCCTTGATGAGGGACCCTCGCTCTATCATGGAGTCCTATGCAGCTTTTTGCTAAGCCTAATGAGGCATCTACCCAACAACAAAGGAATTTATGCTTTGTGTGGCAAGAAATGATGGAATTTTAAGGATGGAACAAACATGACCAACCTCTAGGAACATTCATTCACAATACCTAACATGTAATGCATGCAATATTTCAAAATCCCAGTGTTTTCATGAATTCACTTTCCAATTAGGGCACATTAAGAATTGACAAGACATTCCATACATTAATCATGTAACAAAAGCAAAGAAATATCATCAAAATAACACTTGCAAGGTATGGAAAATATATCCATCCATCATTTTTGCATTTAGAAGCTCTAAGAAAAGAATAGCTAAAATCCAAACATCAAAATGCATTAACAAGATCCAATTTTGTCCATCAATTATAGGTCTAAATTCTTTTTACAAGAGAAATCCCAATCCAAATGATGATGAGCTACAAATGAGATTCATCATCTATTTACATGAGCCTTTAGGGATTTGATTTAGTCTAATTAGACTAATAGGCCCCTAAAAACAACTTTATTGTGCAAAATAATAATCCACTTGGTGACAAGCCCACCAAATAGCAAAAAAGTACTCAACAAGCCTTCCTAATGAGGCCAAAATGATAGAATAATGGTGCAAGAGGATCGTTGGAAGGCCTAGATAAGTCCTCCATGTGCCAAGATGAAGAGGAGAGCTCTCATAATGATGACCATGGGGTTGGCCCCTTGGTTTCCAAGCAAAACATCTATGGTGTTCCCAAGTGGCTATGGAGAATATTGAATGGTCTCATGGGTCTCCAAGTGGATCAAACATGTTGATGCTCCATCAATTAGGGCTAGAATGATGATACAATCCCTCCCATGTCTTCCCGGGTGAGACAAAATCCCATCTAGGACCTAGATCAACTGCTAAGTGTCTAGTACAAGTATGTGGCCGGCTGGGTTGTGTGGTCCAAGTGCATCATCATCTTCGTATCGCTGGGGCATGAACAAGAAATAGGTGGTGCTGAAGAATCTCTTGGCATGGCATTCAATGCTCTGTTGTGGTGGAGGCCCATGGCTCTCAACTCTCACCCTACAAATGCCATCATGAACACCTAGAGGTCTTGGATCTTGTATAGGGAGGCCAAGCCCAAGATGAAGACCCACCTGCAATCCTGTATAAGATCTAATGCGTCTTTTCACTTTCTAGTACAACAATTCATTAGTGCAATAGATTAAATAAGCTTGAAAATCAAGGGCCCAAGTAGACACTTCATAGTGGCATGCCCTTCCAAGTGGGCTTTATAATGTACAGGTGTTCCCAAGTTCAAGAGGGAGGTTAACAAAGGATTCTATTAGGTGGTTTCAACCTCTAAGGGAGTAACATGTCGATGGTACATTCATTAAATGGAAGGTGCCATGTGAAATGATGGTGGAACAAAGTGGGGTAACAACAAAGGCTCTAAGCAACATGCCATGGCACAAGAGTAGCTATAATGAGGGAGCTTTACACATGGGTGTATAGATGTAGGAGAGAGCAATCGTGGTACATGAGTTACCTTGGCCTTTGTTTTTCCACCCTTCTGTTGATTTGGGGTAGCATCAGATGTGCTTTAGCCATGAAAATTGGTGGAGAGGCTACAACACATGAGATCTCCAAGACCCAGAAATGGTTTGGGTTGATTCTAACCGGTTCGGGAGATATTAAAATAATTAATATTTTTAATGGAGTTCCTAAGTCTAAACTTAGGAAAAATAAAATATTAATGGGTATTAATATAAAATTGGGTTAGAAGGTTCCAAAAGTCATGGATCAAGCTTAATCTAATCTTAGTCGTTGATTAGAGATTTAAGCTCGACCGTTGAAGGATCAACAGGAAAAGTATAAGAAGAGGCTTGAGGGTCAGTTGGAGAACACATTGAGGGAGACCAGTCAGTTCAATTTCTGGAGCGAGGTTAGCTAAGAAGTTCGAACTAGTTGTTTGAGAGCAGCAGAAGGAAACAAGTACGGAACATAGAGTCGGGAACAGCACCAGGGGAACAATGCAGAGGTTGGAGAGGCAGACGCAGAAGCAGCAGATTGCATAGTCACTGGACGGTCTGCGTGGGTGACACAGAGAGACCCAGTGCTGATGCAGAGAGACAGGCGTTGGCGCAGAGGGTCTGGGAGCTATGCAAAGGTCAGCCAGGCTGACGCTGAGACTGGGAGAAGTGCTCAAGAATTTTCTCTCTGTTGGGTAAGCCAGTTTGGCACCATGTTGTATTGAAGAATTGCTGAATAATAAAATCCTCCCTTGCTGCACCGGTTTTCCCACATTGGGTTTTTCCGGGGACTTTTGTCCAAAATATCTGGGTTGATGTGTTAATTCATGTGCATGTGTTTGTTTCTGTATTTTGGTGTGATATCTGCAGCAAAATTTATTTTAATGTTTACTGAAGGATTTTCATAAATAACTTATTGGGAAAATAAGTAGATAAAATAAATCAGTGGTTGCAGTGATAATATTTTCACATGGTATCAGAGGAAGTAATCATAGACAGGAAGGGAAAATCAATTATGGGTCGAGACCATGATGCAAAGGCATCTACGTCAGGAGACTCACATAGATTTTCATAAAATTGCACAAGAGATGGTGACTTTGATTTCTCTATGTTGGCGTCTAGGCTGGAAGAATAAGTGGCTTGTGTGACTCGCTCTGAATCATCAAAGTATGGTATATAGGCAGTGGAGCCTTTTGGCATATGACGGGAATCCGGGAATGTTTCTCAGATTATTGGGAGGAGAGGATGAACTTTCAGATCACCATGGGGAGCAAGGCAAAGTGTACTCCAGTAGGGAAGGGTACCATGGTTTTTCAAACAGAAACGGGATAGCGGTTCCGTGCTACCAATGTGTTGCATGTACTAGGATTGGGGATGAATTTACTTTCCGTGTCACAACTTCAAGGCAAAGGCTATGATGTTTTCTTCATCAAGGAGAAA
>APFE030130828.1:0-15907 GCA_000404065.3 Pinus taeda
ATAGTAGTTTTAGGATATGTTTCTGGCATAGATTTTAAAGTTGTTGCCTTATAGGGAAGTTAAGTTTTCTATTGAGTTAGTACCAGGGGCAACATCAACATCAAATGCACCTTATAGGATGAGCACACCAGAGATAGTAGAGATGAAGTTTCAATTAAAGGAAATACTTGAAAAGGGATAAATCAGGACAAGTGTATCACCTTGTGGTGCACTGATGTTGTTTGTGAAGAATGATGGTACTCTTAGGTTATGCATTGATTATAGGAAGTTGAAAAAGGTGGTGATTAAGAACTAGTATATGTTTCCAAGTATTGATGACTTGTTTGATCAGTTGAAAGGAGTAACAATATTCTCGAAGATTAATCTAAGATCCGGATAATTTGGTATGCATCAAGTAAGAGGAAATTTACAAGACAACCTTCTGGATGAAGTATGGGCATTATGAGTTTATTGTATTTCCATTTGGTTGAACTAATGCTCCAACTACTTTCATGTGCTTGATAAATAGTGTGTTGCATTCTTATTTGGACAAGTTTTTTGTTGTATTAATTGATGACATATTGGTATATTCTAAGAATGAAGAAGAGCATGCCGAACACTTAGCATCGGTATTGAGATTATTGAGAGAGCATCAGTTAAATGCTAAGCTCAATAAGTGCATTTTATCTTAGATAGAGGTACATTACTTTGGAAATGTTGTTTCGAAGGAGGGTATAGCAGTGGATTCAGAAAAGATAAGGGCTATCATGGAATGGGAACTCCTAGAAATGTGGATGAGGTAAGATCATTAATGGGACTAGCAGGTTACTATAGGAGGTTCATCAAGAATTTCTCTTAGATTTGATATCCTATCACATCATTATAGAGGAAAAGTAGGAATTTTGAATGTACAAAATAATGTGTAGCAAGTTTTGAACAATTGAAGTAGTTGTTGATGAATGCTCTAGTGTTAAAGATTTTAGATCCAGATAAAGAGTTTGTAGTGTGCATGGATTTTTGCAAGAAGGGGTTTATTGGAGTCCTTATGCAAGAAGGATAGGAGGTATGCTATGAATCAAGGAAATTGAATGAGCATGAGAAGAATTATACGACACATGATCTTGAGTTGGCAATGATCATTCATGCATTGAAGATGTGGAGGCATTATCTTCTTGGTAGGAGGTTTTTATTTGAGTGATCACAGTGGGTTGAGGTACCTATTTTACCAATCGAATGATGATGCAACTAATATGATAAGGTATCAAATATTCTTAGTGATTGTCAGATAAGTATGAGGCCCCTATGCTCAGATTTGTTGTTATCACCTATAGATTGCATATTCGTGACATGTTTGACGAAATTCCTGTCACGTCTAGTAGGGGTACAATCAAGTGCTTGTTCAAATATTTACATTTGTATCAATGCCTCAATGTTATTTTTCATTCTTAAAGGTTTCATGGAGTTTTGGGAAGTGGCCTGAGTCCTGGCCTTGAAAAGGAGCCATAGAATCTAGGGTTGAAAGCTCAGAACTAGCTGAAAAGGACCTTATTCGCTTGCATGCCCATGTTGTGAGAGCGATTGGAGGGCCCCAGTTGAACGCATGCCCATTTCATGGGAGCGACTGAGGCTCTAGAGTAGTGAAGTGTCAATTTGTTTTAGGGGTTAATCACTTAGAAGGGTTGGTTATCTCCTATAGATTTTGTGACATGTGCAAAAGGTCAGATTGATTGTGTTTGGTTGATTCCACTTCCTTAACTGTACATGGGGAGTTGAATCAGATTGTAGTAGCTGCTCGTCACATGTTTACCCCAATAGACTGGTTAACTTGAATAAATGTGGGAGGAGGGTGTTACAGAATCAAAGTCCTTTTTGTATGGAGTTCATTAACATAACACTCACTCAATATCAATCCAAAGCCCCATGGCAAACAAAGGAACACGTTTTAATTTAAGAAACGGTTAAGGGTTTTGCAATAATAATACTAGATTATGTGCTAGAAGCCTCATAATATCTTTTTGTTATGCGATAATGTAAATATTCACCAGACCATACAAAATTAGTGCCATCTCTAGGATTTCATTTCTTCCCTATTCTAAATATATATTTTCTTTAAGAATATAGAAAATCCCAAGAATCAGAAGGTATTTACATTACAACATATATCAACAAAATATTTTAACTAAAACCAATAAACCCGTCCTTAGCTTCCCCAATCAACAACGTCCAAAACTAGGCTTGTCGTTCCTCTGTGAGTGAAGAGGCTTCTTCTTATCAGGAACCACACTAGGAGGAACACCTCCAAGAGAATGTTGAGCACTGCCAACCATACAATTCCCTAGAGTTGTAACTCGAGTGCTGAGTGCAATAAATTCCTCATGGAATTCATTCAAAGAAATTTCCAAACTACTCAAAAGTTAGAGGAACTTAGCTTCTAATAATAATTGTGAAGACTAGCATTGTCTCTCATCCATGTCATCCTGTTGTTTCCTAGAAACTTTGGCAACACCTCAACCAAATCAAAAAATTTAAGAAAGAAAGAACCAACATCAAGGCTTTCTGGAAGACAATGAGGTTGTTCCATTTAAGAAAAGGACCATTGAACCCGACTTGCAAAAGTACTAACAAGCTTTACCCACACCCCAAGACTAGCAAGGTAAGGCTTCCAAAGAATTTTCTGGAGTTCCACATAATCTATTATATAATTGAGACTCAAACACTACCATAAGCCATATTGAGGAAAATTTTCATATCCAACCCAAAATCCTCTAGAGGCTGATGAATAGATTGATGATTGAAAGTGCAGGGTGATGAAATTAACTCCAACCCACTTCTCAGAGAAAGGAACTCCATATCCATATTGAATTCCAGTCGCTCTCACGAAATAAGAATTAAATTCTTATGCCTCATTTTGTAGATGAGAAGAAATATTTCGAGACACATAATAAGGTGGAGGGGACACTTAGAGGAAAATTTTAAAGATCGACGTCAGAAATTAATAAATATCTAGATCCCAATACCACTTATCCTTTTATCAAGAGCCATAGACCATTTAGAGTAGGAGGAAAATGCCTCATCTTCCCTTTCAAAAAATTTCCATATGTGTCAAAATTTGAATGAAAGTGAATACGCCTTGGGAGTCTCATCATGACTATGGTATATAGATGATTTTAAATTTTCGTTGATCCAAATATAATATTCCTTGGCCCAAACATAGCCTTTTTTTCTAAAATGTCTACCACTGAATTCAAATGTCAACAAACATGGGAAAATTCCATATGCTTGAATTGAGAGGCAAGTAAGAGAATCCTTTGGAGAATAAGAGGGAAAACAAAGCTCGACTCCATCACAGCCTAGACCACCTAAAGAATTATAATCATTGAATCAATAAAGACTAGAATAATGTTAAAATTTATTTCCAAAGAAGTTTCTAGACCCTTCCATAGAGAAAGAAACTCCATTTCATGGGAGTGACTAAGGCTCTAGAGGAGTGAAGTGTCAAGTTGTCTCAGGGGTTAATCACTTAGAAGGGTTTGGTTGTATCTTGTAGCTTTTGTGACATGTGAAAAAGGTCAGATTGATTGTGTTGGGTTGGTTCCATTTCCTTAACTGTACGTGTGGAGTTGAATCAGATTGTAGTAGCCGCTCATCACATGTTTACCCCAATAGACTGGTTAACTTGAGTAAATGTGGGAGGAGGGTGTTATAGAATCGGAGAATTTTTTGTCGAGTCCTTAACATAACACCCATTCACTGTCAATCCAAAGCCTCATGGTAAACAAAGGAACATGGTTTTTTTTTTTAAGAAACAATTAAGGGTTTTGCATTAATAATACTAGATTATGAGCTAGAAGCCTTATAATATCTTTTTTTCTCTGACAATGTAAATATTCACCAGACCATACAAAACTAGTGTCATCTCTAGGATTTCATTTCTTCCCTATTCTAAATATATATATATTTTTATGAATATACAGAAGATCCCAAGTATCAAAAGGTATTTACATTACAACATATATCAAAAAAATATTTTAACTAAAACCAATAAACCCGTCCTTAGTTTCCCATATCAACATCGTCCAAAACTAGGCTGCTCATTACTCTGTGAGTGAAGAGGCTTCTTTTTATCAGGAACCACACTAGGAGAAACACCTCCAAGAGAAATTTGAGCACTACTAACGATACAATTCCCTAGAGTTGTAACCCGAGTGCTGAGTGCAATAACTTCCTCATGGAATTCATTCAAAGAAATTTCAAGACTACTCAGAAGTTAGAGGAACTTATCTTCTAATAATAGTTGTGAAGACTAGCATTGTCTCTCATCCATGTCATCCTGTTGCTTCCTAGAAACTTTGGCAACACCTCAATGAGACCCAAAAATTTAAGAAACAAAGAACCAACATCAAGGCTTTCTGGAAGACAATGAGATTGTTCCATTTCAGCTAAGGACCACTGAACCTGACTTGCAAAAGAACTAACAAGCTTAACCCACACCCCAAGACCAGCAAGGTAAGGCTTCGAAATAATTTTATGGAGTTCCACATAATCTATTATATAATTGAGACTGAAACACTGCCATGAGCCATACTAAGGAAAAATTTCATATCCAACCCAAAATCCTCTCGACGATGATGAATAGACTGATGATTGAAAGTTTAGGGTGATGAAATTAACTCCAGCCCACTTCTGAGAGAATGAAACTCCATAGCCATATTGAATTCCAGTCGCTTCGACAAAATAAGTATTAAATTTTTATGCTTCATTTTGGAGATGAGGGGAAATATTTCGAGACACATAATAAGGTGCAAGGGACACCTAGAAGAAAATTTTGAAGACTAATGTCAGAAATTAATAAGTATCTAGATCCCAATACCGCTTATCCTTTTAACAAGAGTCATAGACCATTTAGAGCAGGAGGAAGATGTCCCATCCCCACTTCGAGACAAATTTCCATAAGTATCAACATTTGAATGAAAGTGAATATGCCTTGGGACTCTCGTCATGACTATGGTATATAAATGATTTTGAAATTTCTTTGATCCAAATATAATCTTCCTTGGCCCAACACGGAGCCTTTATTTTGCAAAATGTTTGCCATTGAATTCAAATGTCTTCAAACATGGAAAAAATTCCATATGGTCGAATTGAGAGGTAAGTAAGAGAATACTTTGGAGAATAAGAGGGAAAAAAAGCTCGACTCCATCATAGCAATGACTACCTAACAAATTATAATCATTGAATCAATGAAGACTAAAATAAAGTAAAAATTAATTTCGAAAGAAGTTTCTAGACCCTTCAATAGAGAAAGAAACTCCACTTGGTTGTTTGTCGCATGACCAAGACCCCATGGAAATTGTGCCACAATTTTTTCATTGGGGTTGAATAATGCCCCTCTTACTCTTGCCTTCACCATAAAGGAACATGATTATTAAAATAACAAATATGACGCATTGTGTAGGATAGTTGAATTCCATAAAGATTAGTTATGCTACACTAGAAGCATCAACATTCTCCACCATGGAAACCATTCATCTCAGTAAGGTCCAAAGCATGCTTATGAAGTTACTTACGAGAAACTTTGGATGATTTTTCCTATCATCCATCAGTTTGATAGAGCTCTTAGATTACTACTTGTTACGTATGCTATTCCTTATATGAAATCTTCGAAAGAGACAACCCGCTGTGGTGTTGTAGTTTCCTTAGTTGAGGATTTCGTTACTGCTACCCTTGATGATTTAGTTGATTCACATGAAGAACCTCATTACAAAGGGGATATTCCACTACCTATTGGGGAAAATATAGAGGGAGACAAGGAGAACTTTCATTTTTTAGGTGACAAACCGATGAGGGACAATGAACAACCAAACAATGATGGAAATTTGAATAGTAAAGAGGAAGAGTCTTTAGAATCAAATAATGAGGAAGAGAATTAAGACATGACTAAGGACCAATTGAGAACATGAAAACATGTCATCGCGAACCTAGGAAAGGACAGCAAGTCACAGTAAGTAACAAAAGGAACATATTTTGTTTACATAATGAATGAAATTAATGGACATAATTTCCACTTACCTCAAGAAGACACGACATACCACTCGCGATAATAATCCACAACCACCATAAGCCTATGATGTAATATACACCATCATCCTATGATTTCATTATCTTAATTAAAATATTTCACCCCTAGTGAACTATCCATTCAAACTTGTACCTATTAGACTATATGAAATCTCAACAAGAACAATGGGAGATTCATTGAATCACATAAACCCCATAATTTCCCCTTTTCTATAATATTGCGACAATGTTTTAGAATTTTTTCAGTCTGCAAGATGCATTAGGTATGTTGAGATATTATAGGCGTATGATTATGCTATTTCCCTTAAAAATGTGTTCAATTTCCAATATGATAGGTATATGGTAGTGGGAATAATGGTTCAGGAAGATGAAGAAACCATAGAAATAATGTCTAGGCTACAACAAATCATAGAGTGGGAAATATGAAGCCATAATTGATGGAGTAGTTTCTCAATCCGTAAGAGGTTTTGGTGAAGAACTAGAGTGGATTAGACAAAAGGTATATACCAACACCCTATACATATCTCTCATCACAGAGAGATAATTTTCACATCAGGGGTTCCATGGGGTCATCTATTAGCACCACTTGAGGCTGCTAGATCACTTGAGGATTTAAAAACTAGTCAACATACCCTTCTTCCTCTGGAAGACAGTCTAACAGATGGCCACCAACATTTAAAACTCTAGTAGGCTAAATGATTCCCTTTCACATCATGACTCGATCAAATTACTTATGGAGCATGCACTACAAGTAGAATGTTGTATCTGGAATGATGTTGTGTAAGCACCGAGGTTGGAAGTTGAAGAATCACTAGTAGAAGGAACAATTGTTGCAACTTCACTAGAAGTTGCAACTACTACAACTCCACCAAAATATGCAACTACTACAATCCATAAGGAGGTTGTTGCTACAACTTAAAAAGAAGGAGAAATTGTTGAGTTGCAACAATAGGAAGAAGAATCCATGGGAGGTCATGATAGTGATATAGAGATCACTAGAATCCAACCTCCAACAAGGAGACTAAGGAGAATGAACAAGAGGCCTACACTTGTGGCTATACCAAAAATGAATATTATAAGGTAAGAAAAAGGAAGAGACAACACTATCTTCTATAAAAGAGGCGGAAACCCATGTTGCAACACAAGAAGAAACATGGTAGGACAAAGAAGAAGAGATACATGCTACAAAAAAAATAGATTTAGAAGAGATGCATGTTGTAGCATGGCTTGAAGAAAAAAAAATTGTCCCATGAAAGATTAAAGAAGTGTATGTGGTAACAAAGATTGAGAAAGAAGTAACCCTTGCATAAACAAAAGAACCTTTAGGGATAATTGAAGAAGATTAAGATTGTATTGAACCATAAAAAGTGGAAGGAAGGATAAAGTTAAGCCTCTACTACAAGACAATAAGAAATAGATGCAAAATGTAGGGATATTTTTCTAAAACATAAGAGAGAGGAAGGGTTACAACACTAAGTATGGAAGAAAAAATACAATAAGAAATAACAAATCCATAGACCAGTAGACCACTAATAAGAGCTTGTTTCCTCTTGTATTTGATGGGAACAAGTACATGTTATTATGTGATTTATATGGCTATCATATCCTTGCTATTTTCATGGATTATATGTTGGTTATGAGAATTATTTATAGCAATGTTGATGTATGGCTCTCATCATGTTTTGCCTAGTAAATGAATGAACAATGAATGTGTGACCTAATAGTGGGTAATGCAACTATTGTGATAAGGAATCAATTCTTCCTAATGATTCTCAAATAAGAATTAGACCCCTATGCTCATATATGTTGTTATGATCTTCAGAATGCGTATTTGTGACATGTTTTATGAAATGACTCTCATGGATAATAGGGGTCCAGTCAGTTCATTGATTAAAGTTTTGCATCCATACTCATGTTTTGATGTTATTTATAATTCTTGAAGGTTTCATGGAGTTATGGGAAGTGGCTTTATTCCTAACCCTGAAAAAGTGGCACAAAATCTCGGGTTGTTGGCATTGAAGTAGCTGAGAAAGTCCACGGTTTCTAGCTTTCCCTTACGGTGGAAGAGACTAGAGGCCTATAGTCACATGCATGGCTTATTAAGGGAGTGAATAGGGTGGTATATGGTGATATGTTCAGTTTACTCAAGGGTTTATCACCTATAAGGGTAGGGTGGCTCCTAGAGGTTCTATAGCATGTGTGGAAGGTCAGTTTGGTTTAGTTCTATCGGTTCCACTTCCTTAACTATACATAGGGAGTTGAGTCACATCATAGTATCCTATCGTCACATGTTTACCCCACTAGACCGAGTAGCTTGGGTAAATGTGGGAGGAGGTGGTTACACAGTGGTATCAAAGCATGGTTCACCCCTTGGATAAGATGAGCGGTGTGTTAGTCATGCATTCATTTCGGTTGCATATATGTGTTCTCTATGCTTATGCTCTATGTACTTGTGTGTATGCATGATGGTGGTCATGGTTGCAATGGCGTTGCCATGTGGAAGTGGATGGTGTGTTTTTGGATGTAGTCGTCATGAATGTATGTTGGTTATGAATGTCAGAGCTTATATATTGTTATGCATAGATTGATATGGTTGTAGTTGTCATCCATGAGGTAATGGTATGTGGTTGGTATGATCAGGCATTGATACCTAGATAATGGTTGAAAATTATGATTAATGCATATATGATTATGTTTATACATGTATTATGCTAATCTAGTTGGTATTGTAGACAACATATCCTCCCCAAACTATATTGAGGTACGTTGGTTTGCTTATGATTTAGTTTAGCTAACATGATATAACTTGCAGGAAGAGAATATCCAAGATGACTAGAAGAATGGTAGATTACAGTCCATAAGGTTCTCCCTGTGGATAAGATGAGAAACATTTTGTTGGGCACTCTTCTAGCATAGAAGACACATTGAGAATTTTGAAGGAAGAAATAAGGAGTTACAAAGCAGATAATGATAGGATCATTCAGGAACAAGAGAAATAAGAAGAAGTTAATGTAGTCATACTTCATAGTCTTTCAGACTTGTAGAGACAGGTACCACTTCAGATTAGCTATGTGTAGGAGGATAGGACTAGTGGGGAATTTGATAGTATATCTCATGGTGGGAACAGGTTGAATATATATGAAACTATCATGGATGGAAGATTCTTGGATACACCTGATAGGTGAGGCAATGGATATGGGATTTACTCTAGTTCTGGTTCAGATAGGTATCACGGTCGATATTTTTTGGATGAGTTCAAGAAAGAAAATCCACCTACATTTCATGGAGAAATGAAGAAGTCATAGGATGTCGAAGCATGGTTGCTTGGTATGAACAAGTTCTTCAGGTTGCATTATTACTCAGTGAACATGAAGGACAAAATAGCTACATTTAGTCTTAAAGGAAAAACATACATTTGGTGGGAAGATGTAAAGAATATTAGAGGCATTCATGAAGAGGATTTGACTTGGAGTGAGATTAAGAGGCTATTCAAGACGTACCTATCATAGAGATACTAAGATGAAGCCAAAGGAATTCTTGAGCTAGAGATGGGATCTATGATTGATGAGGAATACACTAGTAGATTCTTGGAGTTATTGAGGTATGTGCCTTACCTCAAGGAGGAGACTACCAATATTCATAGATTCATTAGTGGGTTTTCATATCATTCAAGGAAAGGATTGAGTTTAATGAGCCTATATCAATGGAGGAGGCCATTCAGAATCTAAATCATCGTTATGTGAAATCAAAGCCCGAATTTTAAACTAAGATGGATTAGAAAGATAATTCAAAGAACAAAGGAAAATGGGAAAATAAGTGACCAAGGCCTCAGGACAGAGGTAACAAAGAGAATGCAACACTACATAAGAAGTTAAATGCATTTGATAGAGGACAAGAATTTTAGTCTGGGGAGCAGAACAAGGTTGTGGGCTAGAAGCCTTTACAATATTGGACTTGTGGCAAGGATCATCATCTAAGAGATTGTCCATATCATTAGGGTGGTAGACCGAAGATTGAAGGTGCATAGGAATCATGTACAGTGGAAGATGTTGGACAGTGTCCCTCGGATTTATGCAACACTAGATAGAAAGAAGGAAGATTACTATGCATATATTATTGGGATGGATGGTAATTTTTGTGATCAAGTTGTTTCTATTTTGATTGACCTTGGATCTAATTATAATTATGTTAACCCTGACTTGGTGTATAAGTGTGGTTTCACTGAAGAAGTTCATGTAGAATCTATGTTAGTGTAGTTTGCTACAGGTACAAAGAAGAGATTTCATCATTGGATAAGAGCTTGCACATTTGAATTGAATGCTATGCCTACCTTAGCACATTTAAATGTATTGTCATTGGATCATATAGTATGCTTTTGGGTATGGACTGGTTGTATCTTCACAGGACTAAGGTGGATTGTTATGACAAAGCTATTGAATGCTTGGATGAAAATGGAGAACAGAGAACCTTACGGGGTAAGAAGAAGGAAACATCAATTAGGATGGTGATAGATATGCAGGTAAATCATAGTCACAAGAAGGGGTGTGTGTTATTCGCAGTGCATATTTCTAGTGATTAAGGTAATTAATTTGAGGATGCAAATGTCTTGAGTAGGTACCTGGTTTTATAGTAGTTTTAGGATATGTTTCTGGCATAGATTTTAAAGTTGTTGCCTTATAGGGAAGTTAAGTTTTCTATTGAGTTAGTACCAGGGGCAGCACCAACATCAAAGGCACCTTATAGGATGAGCACACCAGAGATAGTAGAGATGAAGTTTCAATTAAAGGAAATACTTGAAAAGGGATACATCAGGACAAGTGTATCACCTTGGGGTGCACTGATGTTGTTTGTGAAGAAGGATGGTACTCTTAGGTTATGCATTGACTATAGGAAGTTGAAAAAGGTGGCGATTAAGAACTAGTATATGTTTCCAAGTATTGATGACTTGTTTGATTAGTTGAAAGGAGTAACAATATTCTCAAAGATTAATCTCAGATCCGGATAATTTGGTACGCATCAAGTAAGAGGAAATTTACAAGACAACCTTCTGGATGAAGTATGGGCATTATGAGTTTATTGTATTTCCATTTGTTTTGACTAATGCTCCAACTACTTTCATGTGCTTGATAAATAGTGTGTTGCATTCTTATTTGGACAAGTTTGTTGTTGTATTAATTGATGACATATTGGTATATTCTAAGAATGAAGAAGAGCATGCCGAACACTTAGCATCGGTATTGAGATTATTGAGAGAGCATCAGTTAAATGCTAAGCTCAATAAGTGCATTTTATATTAGATAGAGGTACATTACTTTGGAAATGTTGTTTCCAAGGAGGGTATAGCAGTGGATTCAGAAAACATAAGGGCTATCATGGAATGGGAACTCCTAGAAATGTGGATGAGGTAAGATCATTAATGGGACTAGTAGGTTACTATAGGAGGTTCATCAAGAATTTCTCTTAGATTTGATATCCTATCACATCATTATAGAGGAAAAGTAGGAAGTTTGAATGTACAAAATAATGTGTAGCAAGTTTTGAACAATTGAAGCAGTTGTTGATGAATGCTCTAGTGTTAAAGATTTCAGATCCAGATAAAGAGTTTGTAGTGTGCATGCATTTTTGCAAGAGGGGGTTTATTGGAGTCCTTATGCAAGAAGGATAGGTGGTATGCTATGAATCAAGGAAATTGAATGAGCATGAGAAGAATTATCCGATACATGATCTTGAGTTGGCAACAATCATTCATGCATTGAAGATGTGGAGGCATTATCTTCTTGGTAGGAGGTTTTTATTTATGAGTGATCACAGTGGGTTGAGGTACCTATTTTACCAATCGAACGATGATGCAACTAATATGATAAGGTATCAAATATTCTTAGTGATTCTGAGATAAGTATGAGGCCCCTATGCTCAGATTTGTTGTTATCACCTATAGATTGCATATTCGTGACATGTTTGATGAAATTCCTGTCATGTCTAGTAGGGGTACAATCAAGTGCTTGTTCAAATATTTACATTTGTATCAATGCCTCAATGTTATTTTTCATTCTTTAAGGTTTCATGGAGTTTTGGGAAGTGGCTTGAGTCCTGGCCTTGAAAAGGAGCCATAGAATCTAGGGTTGAAAGCTCAGAACTAGCTGAAAAGGACCTTATTCGCTTGCATGCCTATGTTGTGAGAGCGATTGGAGGGCCCCAGTTGAACGCATGCCCATTTCATGGGAGCGACTGAGGCTCTAGAGTAGTGAAGTGTCAATTTGTTTTAGGGGTTAATCACTTAGAAGGGTTGGTTGTCTCCTATAGCTTTTGTGACATGTGCAAAAGGTCAGATTGATTGTGTTTGGTTGGTTCCACTTCCTTAACTGTACATGGGGAGTTGAATCAGATTGTAGTAGCTGCTCGTCACATGTTTACCCCAATAGACTGGTTAACTTGAATAAATGTGGGAGGAGGGTGCTACAGAATCAAAGTCCTTTTTGTATGGAGTTCATTAACATAACACTCATTCAATATCAATCCAAAGCCCCATGGCAAACAAAGGAACACATTTTCTTTTAAGAAACGGTTAAGGGTTTTGCAATAATAATACTAGATTATGTGCTAGAAGCCTTATAATATCTTTTTCTAATGCGATAATGTAAATATTCACCAGACCATACAAAATTAGTGCCATCTCTAGGATTTCATTTCTTCCCTATTCTAAATATATATTTTCTTTATGAATATAGAAAATCCCAAGAATCAGAAGGTATTTACATTACAACATATATCAACAAAATATTTTAACTAAAACCAATAAACCCGTCCTTAGCTTCCCCAATCAACAACGTCCAAAACTAGGCTTGTCGTTCCTCTGTGAGTGAAGAGGCTTCTTCTTATCAGGAACCACACTAGGAGGAACACCTCCAAGAGAATGTTGAGCACTGCCAACCATACAATTCCCTAGAGTTGTAACTCAAGTGCTGAGTGCAATAAATTCCTCATGGAATCCATTCAAAGAAATTTCCAAACTACTCAAAAGTTAGAGGAACTTAGCTTCTAATAATAATTGTGAAGACTAGCATTGTCTCTCATCCATGTCATCCTGTTGTTTCCTAGAAACTTTGGCAACACCTCAACCAAATCAAAAAATTTAAGAAACAAAGAACCAACATCAAGGCTTTTTGGAAGATAATGAGGTTGTTCCATTTAAGGAAAGGACCATTGAACCCGACTTGCAAAAGAACTAACAAGCTTAACCCACACCCCAAGACTAGCAAGGTAAGGCTTCCAAAGAATTTTCTGGAGTTCCACATAATCTATTATATAATTGAGACTCAAACACTACCATAATCCATATTGAGGAAAATTTTCATATCCAACCCAAAATCCTCTAGAGGATGATGAATAGATTGATGATTGAAAGTGCAGGGTGATGAAATTAACTCCAACCCACTTCTCAGAGAAAGAAACTCCATATCCATATTGAATTCCAGTCGCTCTCACGAAATAAGAATTAAATTCTTATGCCTCATTTTGCAGACGAGAAGAAATATTTCGAGACACATAATAAGGTGGAGGGGACACTTAGAGGAAAATTTTAAAGATCAACGTCAGAAATTAATAAATATCTAGATCCCAATACCACTTATCCTTTTATCAAGAGCCATAGACCATTTAGAGTAGGATGAAAATGCCTCATCTTCCCTTTCAAAAAATTTCCATATGTGTCAAAATTTGAATGAAAGTGAATACGCCTTGGGAGTCTCGTCATGACTATGGTATATAGATGATTTTAAATTTTCGTTGATCCAAATATAATATTCCTTGGCCCAAACATAGCCTTTTTTTCCAAAATGTCTGCCACTGAATTCAAATGTCAACAAACATGGAAAAATTCCATATGCTTGAATTGAGAGGCAAGTAAGAGAATCCTTTGGAGAATAAGAGGGAAAACAAAGCTCGACTCCATCATAGCCTAGACCACCTAAAGAATTATAATCATTGAATCAATAAAGACTAGAATAATGTTAAAATTTATTTCCAAAGAAGTTTCTAGACCCTTCCATAGAGAAAGAAACTCCATTTCATGGGAGTGACTAAGGCTCTAGAGGAGTGAAGTGTCAAGTTGTCTCAGGGGTTAATCACTTAGAAGGGTTTGGCTATATCTTGTAGCTTTTGTGACATGTGAAAAAGGTCAGATTGATTGTGTTGGGTTGGTTCCATTTCCTTAACTGTACATGGGGAGTTGAATCAGATTGTAGTAGCCGCTCATCACATGTTTACCCCAATAGACTGGTTAACTTGAGTAAATGTGGGAGGAGGGTGTTATAGAATCGGAGAAATTTTTGTGGAGTCCTTAACATAACACCAATTCACTGTCAATCCAAAGCCTCATGGTAAACAAAGGAACATGATTTTTTTTTTTAAGAAACAGTTAAGGGTTTTGCATTAATAATACTAGATTATGAGCTAGAAGCCTTATAATATCTTTTTTTCTCTGACAATGTAAATATTCACCAGACCATACAAAACTAGTGTCATCTCTAGGATTTCATTTCTTCCCTATTCTAAATATATATATATTTTTATGAATATACAGAAGATCCCAAGTATCAAAAGGTATTTACATTACAACATATATCAAAAAAATATTTTAACTAAAACCAATAAACCCGTCCTTAGTTTCCCATATCAACATCGTCCAAAACTAGGCTGCTCATTACTCTGTGAGTGAAGAGGCTTCTTTTTATCAGGAACCACACTAGGAGAAACACCTCCAAGAGAAATTTGAGCACTACTAACGATACAATTCCCTAGAGTTGTAACCCGAGTGCTGAGTGCAATAACTTCCTCATGGAATTCATTCAAAGAAATTTCAAGACTACTCAGAAGTTAGAGGAACTTATCTTCTAATAATAGTTGTGAAGACTAGCATTGTCTCTCATCCATGTCATCCTGTTGCTTCCTAGAAACTTTGGCAACACCTCAATGAGACCCAAAAATTTAAGAAACAAAGAACCAACAACAAGGCTTTCTCGAAGACAATGAGATTGTTCCATTTCAGCTAAGGACCACTGAACCTGACTTGCAAAGGAACTAACAAGCTTAACCCACACCCCAAGACTAGCAAGGTAAGGCTTCGAAATAATTTTATGGAGTTCCACATAATCTATTATATAATTGAGACTGAAACAATGCCATGAGCCATACTAAGGAAAAATTTCATATCCAACCCAAAATCCTCTCGACGATGATGAATAGACTGATGATTGAAAGTTTAGGGTGATGAAATTAACTCCAGCCCACTTCTGAGAGAATGAAACTCCATAGCCATATTGAATTCCAGTCGCTTCGACAAAATAAGTATTAAATTTTTATGCTTCATTTTGGAGATGAGGGGAAATATTTCGAGACACATAATAAGGTGCAAGGGACACCTAGAAGAAAATTTTGAAGACTAATGTCAGAAATTAATAAGTATCTAGATCCCAATACCGCTTATCCTTTTAACAAGAGTCATAGACCATTTAGAGCAAGAGGAAGATGTCCCATCCCCACTTCGAGACAAATTTCCATAAGTATCAACATTTGAATGAAAGTGAATATGCCTTGGGACTCTCGTCATGACTATGGTATATAAATGATTTTGAAATTTCTTTGATCCAAATATAATCTTCCTTGGCCCAACACAGAGCCTTTATTTTGCAAAATGTTTGCCATTGAATTCAAATGTCTTCAAACATGGAGAAAATTCCATATGGTCGAATTGAGAGGTAAGTAAGAGAATCCTTTGGAGAATAAGAGGGAAAAAAAGCTCGACTCCATCATAGCAATGACTACCTAACAAATTATAATCATTGAATCAATG
>APFE030130835.1:24300-45425 GCA_000404065.3 Pinus taeda
TAGAATTGCCATCTCACATTAGGGAATCAATAAGAAGATAAACCCAAAAACAAACCAAAAATAAAAAACGACAAAGAAATAAGAAATCGGTTATCTTGCATATATAGTGCACTTCACTTCAGCAGTTTACGACTCCCAGATTGACAATTTATATAGCAATTTAGGACACACTAAATTGACCAAACATCATGCACATTGGGTTGTTTTCAAACACATTTTGAGCTATTTGCATGGGTCAATCATCCTTGGTCTAAGATATTCTACTGGAGATGTTTGACTCCATGGATATACCGATGTTGGCTAGGCCGAAAATGTAGTTGATAGGAAGAGCACTTATGGATGTCGTTTTAGCTTTAGATATATTATGATATCTTGAATGAGCAAGAAATAGAAGTATGTAGCATTTAGTACCACCGAGGCATACTATATTGCTGCTAGCATGGCTAGTTGCGAAGCAATTTGGTTGAGAAATATCTATCAATAGTTTCTTTAGTAGCTACTTGAGATTATAGTGATATATTGTGACAATAAGTGTGGGATTATACTAGCATAGAATCATTTATTTCATGACAATTCCAATCACATATAGAATCAATATCATTACATTTGAAACATGGTGCAGAGAGGAGTCCTTAGAATCCATCACATATCGATAGATGAGTAGATTGTAGATATTCTCACCAAGGCTTTTCCGAAAGGGAATCTCTTGATATTCAGAGAGAATCTTACACTGATGGATGTTAACCCTCCTTATAAGGATCATCAATGATTGAGAACATTGATCATAACTCTTCCCCCTTGGTTGAGATCCCCAAGGAGGGAATGGAGCGTTGAGGGATTCTGGGCTTGAGGGATCTCTGGAAAATAGGGTATCGCCCTTATCTATTACCCATGGGGTGGAAGATGTAGCTCCCCTATATTGCTCTAGAAGAGTATACCCCAGTTGGCATCATACCCACGGGTTGGGCTTGTTGGGATTGTAGCCCCCTATCTCGCCAATGGGTTGAGAAATATTGGGGGTGTGTGATCCTTACTTTTGGTAAGTTGGGTATCTCACCCAAGCTCAGTTATGATGCAGGTGTTCTACCACATGACTCTTGAGGTTCATTGTTGGGAATATCAAGAGGTAATAGAATGGACGAGATATCATATCTCGCCTATTACTCGACATAGGATGGAAGATGTATGCTCCCCTATGAGATGACATGGGGTGAGGGTGTCCCATAGAACCTTCCCCATTATCTAGATTTCCCAAGGGCAGTGTCTTCATCAAAGATAACATCATGGCTTATTTCCATATCTCTTTTATTAGGCACATAGATTCTATATGCCTTCGAATTTTAATTGTAGCCCACAAATATACCATTCTTCGCAGATGCTTCTAACTTGTTTCTTTTCTCTTTAGGAACATGAAAATACACGGGACAACCAAATATTCTAAAATGAGAAACATTGGGTTTCTTACTAGTGAAAACTTCTTCGGGTGTCTTGAAATTAAGTGCTTGATGTGGGATCCTATTTGAACATACACAACATTGTTGGCATCTTCTCCCCATAAGAACTTTGGTAGACCTTGATCATGGAGCATGGCACAAGTGGCTTCCATAATTGTTTGATTCTTCCTTTCAACAACTCCATTTTTCTTAGGAGTGTATGGAATGGTTGTCTCCCTCTTATTTCTCGCCTCTCTACAAAAGTCATTGAATACATTGATTCATATCTAGTTCCATTGTTAGTCCTCAATATTTTGATCTTCTTCCCTGTCTGATTCTCCACCAAGGCATTGAAAGAATAGAACCATTTGAACACTTCAACCTTCTTCTTCAAGAAATATATCCATTTTTTGCGAGAGACATATCCACAAAAATTTCTTAGTATAAGTATCCTCCTGTTGATGATGTTGGACCCGCCGACATTTAGGGGATCTCCCCATTATGAAGTCCCAACTAGACGTCACACCATTTGGTAAGGAGTACCATCTGGGATGATGGCCCGATTACCATTATCTTAGAGATTTTTCGTAGCACTTTTTGTTTATCACATGAGAGTGTTACGCTTGTAACTTCAAGAAAGTGAGGTGAGTGTGCCTCGTGAGTGCTTAATGTAACTTTGTGTCCGAGTTCTCTTACTATCAAAAAGTAGGAAGTAAAGTGAGCTTCTTGATGAGTGGGAATAGTTCCAACATAAGAAGAAACACACGTGAACAACAACAAGGGTTTGTCCAAAATTGAGTGTAATAGTCCATAGTGGATGCGGTAGTTGTGAAAACCAAAGTTCAAGGGGAAACACATACACTGTCCTGCAGAGTAGTCCACACAGGGGTGATGGTCATTAAAATCAAGACAACACAAAGATGGTATGTCTAATGTTTGAAAGAGTAGTCCACATGGATGGGACAATAATGATAAACAATACAACACATCTTCAACAATATGAGTACTAAAATAACCGAAGTAGTTCAACTATCTTAGTACAGGTTAAGAAAACACGCATTACAAATGTTTAAAGAATAGTCTTACAAATGGATACAAAACATGTGTGAAAATGTGTTGGCCTGAGACATGCTTATCAATTAAGAAAAGGATCCAAGACACATATGTACACCATACATCACTAGTCCCAGTAGTGGCAGGTTGGAGCCACTACTCACCCCTAAAATAACATACTACAAACTCTCAAGGCTATGCGGGAGGAGCCAAGGTGAAAATTCCTTTGCTCATACAGTGAGGGGGTATATATAGCCAAGGGGGAATAACTAACCCTTATGACTCTTTGACTTCCCTCATGACTGTTTAACTTCCTATGACTTTTTGACTTTACATAACTCTTCAACTTCATATGTGGGTCTCTTGGACTTCCACTTTACATTACATTGATTACAACAAGTATGGCCCATAGTAGTGATGTGGCTATGACAACTAATGACACAACTGGACATGACACTGTTGACATGTACTGGCTTATTGTGGTTCATGTGTTGAGTTGTTGTGCTACTGAGTGATGGTATGCTCTCGGTGTAACATATCTTCACCTCTGCATGGAAAAGTGTGTGGGTGTCTTCAATGGTCTTGGTCTTTTCTTGATGGTGCATGTGTATGTGTTCCTTTCGCTCGTTGCTCGATGTGCTTTGTGTGTCCGTTCAACTGCGAGAACGTCTTCTAGCATGCTCTCCTTCTCCATCTTGTTCGTCATTGCACCATGTTTCATCGTTGTACATGTTCCTGCAGTCACTCATGACAAGGCGACATCAAATCCAAAAATATCCTAGTTTAACATGATGCATTGTTCTATGTTTCAGTGCAGGTGACCAGAAGAGGGACAAGGCACTAAAACTGCGTAGAGCATAGCTTAGGTCGGATGTGAGGCTCCAGAGCACTATCGGGAAAAACTGTACATATTTCACAAGGAGGTAGATTTGCGAATCCAGGGCAACAATGACAATTGAGGGGATAAACCCAACTGGAAGGCGGAATTGTGCAGTTTCCAGGAGGAAGGCAAGGCGGGGTGTTGGGGAACTGTTCGGTAATCTGCGCAATTTTCAAGGGGATCACTAGGCAAGTCATCTAGATGGGATCTATGTGGTTTCTCCAATGAAGACAGTGCAGGCAGCACGAAGCACTAGCAACAAAATCTGTGTAGTTTTCCAGACGAGGACAAAATCGATTTGTAGGAGTTGTTGATCGACATTATGCAATTATGGGAGATATTCCAGGCCTGGACATCACTGCACAATTTCTGGATTGATTACAAAGCTAGACAAAAGGGCAGGTGATAGATAGATTTGTGCAATTTTATGAGTGAAAACAAAGCAGGCCAACAAGGAAGCATGCGTGTTAGATATGCACAATTTCTGGGTTGATTGAACATCGGGGCAGAAGGGAATGTGACAGGAAACACTACGCAATTTTTGGGCTGATGACAGAGCAGACCAACAAGGAAGCCTACCGATTATATTTTTGCAATTTCCCAGGACAATGCAGTGACAAGCATCATAGGCTTGTCCCACATGTCTGCCCAGTTTTTGCAGGTAGTCCATGACAGTGAGGATGGACAAGTTTTACGTAGTTTTGGAGATCAGTGCAGCCCAGGGTCATAGCTCGAGTCATTTTTTCGGTTGACCAGTGGGAGGCTTAATGGGTGATCTTGTACAAAGCACAGACTGGATCGGGTTTTGGGAAAACTTCTACACAGTTCTGGGAGACAGTCAGTGGGCTCAATTTTGGAATTTTGCAGTGCAGGTTGCCCAGAGGATAGCCTCAAGCTCTATGTAACTCTAGGTAGCAATGCAAGGTCACTAAGATCAGGGTCGAGTTGACAGAGATTTGTCCGTTCGACAGATTTCAAGAAAATTTCCTAAGTGTGAAAGCAAGTGTACTTGTGCAAACGTGACATTTTAATCACACACTTAGCACGACTCGGTAACAAGACACCTCAAACCAATAAGACAAACATGTGCTCAGTGAGACTGAATCAAAAGTTAAGAGCGACAAGTGCAATAGTTGAGATATGTCTTCGAATGACCGCGATGACACTTGCACGATACTATTTACAACTTTGTGTTTGAGTGCGACCTATGTTGACAAAATGAAAAAAACTCATACACACAAAGATAAACCTTCAAAAATGGCTGAAAAAACTTGCAAGCATGACATAGCGATCAACATGCCAAAATACAACCAACGGTTGATCAAGAAAAAAGGGTGTAATAACTCGACAAGATCTCATGGGATGAGCCCAAGTGTTTGAAACCATTAAGGGAAATAACCAAGGAAGGCTCCGAAATTTGGATGCAGGCCAAAATTTTGGAGGGTGTTGTAGCGGCTACAACACCTCCTAATGATCTTACGAGAAACATACCAGATAGGTCAGAATAGACCAATTCAAGAATATCGATAGTTTGGATTTCATTTGAAGGGAATGGTCCCCTTGTAAGTTTCCCAGTTGCACAACCTTGGAAAACTCCTTGATGGTTCATGTTGAAATTAGGCATCCCTGTGACCATATTCCTTACCACAAGTAAGGCATTGTAATGTAAGTGGGTGAGCTTTCGAAGTCATAGCTCAGATTGATGTGAAGCATCGCAAGTTAAGGCTCCCAAAGTACTTCCTCCAACTTGATAGAGAACATCAACCCTAAATCCAAGTGTGAAATCATCTTTACAGTTTCTTTCCCAAATACGTACCTTTCCATCAATGAATGCTACCTTGAAGCCTTTATCTTCCATCATAGAAACAGACACTAGGTTCTTCTTCAAATTGAGCACATACAATACTTCTTGTGGATGAATGGTTTGACCTTAATTCAAGTAAAGATTGATAGTACCTATCCCTTTCACAAGGTAGATGGAATTATCTCCAAGTATGATATCCAAATTAATCTTCTTTTAAGCCAAATTTGAGAGGGCCTCCTTGTACCCAATGAAGTGCCTTGAGGATCCACTATCAATCGACCAATGATCCAACGTATCTGGAGGAGAGGTAGTAGATAGAGAGGTGTTGTAGTGGCTACAACCACCCTTTAAAAGTTTGCCTTAGCTTCGTTTTAGAGCCTCCCTGCAAACCATTCACAACAACATGTCTTGTCTTGTCAAGTATGCAAGTTTCAGTGATTTTTTGCAGAATGACAGCCTATCGATCAAAGCTTGTTGCATCCCCCTCACAGGTTGTTTCACCGGATTTAGTCCAGTTGTAGGCTGAGAAACTCCCTCAAGAAATTGTGCAATTATGTAGGGAAACCAACCTTCCCTCCAAAAATTGTGCAATTATGTCTGGCAGCCTACTCAGCTCCAGAATTGCGCAAATATACCTTTCATTATTCATTGAGAAAATTGTGCAATTCCTTCCAGCAAGGCTACTTAGCCTAGAAATTGCGAAATTTGGGCAGCAATCAGCTGCTCTACCCAAAAATTGTGCAATCCCTCTGGGAAGCCAGCCCAACTCCCGCCCAGAAATGCGCATTTTTTTCTCCCAGCTGAGCAGACGGTCGCATGTGCAGTTGATTTGACCGATTCCCTTTGGGACCAAGAAAAATTGATTTGCATGCATGGGCTTCTCCTCCCAACGTACCATGCAAAGGCATCCCTTGTTTCAGGGATTTATTTTTAGTAGTTGGAGGTTACATGGAAGGATCATTTCAGAAACCTCCCACCAAGTGTTGCTTTCCCTAGACTTGTGGCATGCGCGTTGCAACCTCGATTTTATTGAAACTCATCAACCGAATGTTGCAGAGCTCATTCCTCACATCAATCTTGCAGCTCTGACATCCCAAATTGCATCTAGGAGTTGTCGGCACATTCAACTCAGATGTTTTGGGGTAAGCCCACTTTTCATGTCTCACGCTGCATTTCTGGCAATTTTTTTGTTTCACTTCGTATGAATGTTGTCTGTTTGATTTCAGTGAGCACGTGCTTCGTTTTGATACATACTAGATTGTACTAGCATTGTTTCAATTTTCATTAACATCTCATTGTTGTCACATCCATGACACTGTTTTGCATGGACGGTCGTCATTGTGGTGACTCGCTTCACACACATGCATGCTTTCCCATTTTCTGATTCCTACACTTGATGTTTGCATGAATGATAATTCACTCTTGTTTTCACTCATCTCATCATGATTTCACACTTCTCATGTTTTAAGTCACCCGTCAGCTGGATTGGGTTGGCTTGGCTTTGACTGTGCCTTGCCTGGCTAGCACTACACAATTTTGGAAGCAAAGGCTCTGCCTTCCCCCTAGAAATTGTGCAAGTCTAACCAGGAACTGACCTCCAGGCTTGCATTGTGTAATTCTTGGAGGAAGTGTCCCGTTGGCCCCAGGAACTGCACAATGCAATTTGCTGGTTACATGTCACTGCTGACTGAAATTGCACATTTAGCATTTTTAGTCCTCAGCAACCTAGATTGGACTGTGAATTATGTAGTTCCAGCAGTCAGTTAGCCTCTTGACAACCCAGAATGTGTCTTGTGCAGTTTTGGCAATCGGTCTCCCGACCTCATGACAAAATTTGCGCGACATTCATGATCAGCCACACAGGTATGTTGTAAGTCAGTGCTCAAGTTCGTTTTGGTTTTCGACTGACAGATTGCTTTCCATGAGTGTTTCCATATCTCCAGGTATCGCAGGTGTTCATCTACCTCTCAGCAGCATAGGTACAATGGTTTCCAAGAGAGGAGAGTTAAAGACACGGTTCAGAGCACACTTGGGATGCAGTCAATCAAGTGTATATGAACTTTCCTACCCGCGAAGACATCAAGTTGTTCGTAGACAAGGACATAAAGATATGATGACAACAACATCAGAACAAGCAGCACCATCAATAGCAGTTGAAGGCAACATACGGATGCACCGAATGCAAGAGGAAGGTTATCAACAACATAGAGGCAGAACAAAGTTGCAAGCTCAAGAAGATCCACTTGTGATAAAAGAAACTTTGGAGACTTAGGCTATGAGGTGATGATGCAACATGAAGATCGCATGAAGATAGAGAACGAAACAGAGAAGGAGTTTCATGTGTTGAAGCAACAACTTAGGGAAGAATAGGAGCTGCATAGACGAGAGAATGAGTTGCAGCAAGAACAGGTACAACAGTGGGCGCAACATGCACTCACGAATGAAACTATGCACATACAAGTTATAGATCCATCCCAACAGCTGGCACGGAGCATACATGGTGAGCAGTGATGTTGATCGCATGCAAGGGAATTCAGCGACATGCATGTCATTGTGCGCATGCATGTGATCTAACCCATTTGGCATAATCACTGAGGCAAAGAAAAGAAGCAAGTCCATCTGGAGCTGAACATGTAATTGACAGTTGAAGCGCATGACCACTAGCGCACACTGGAATATCAGTACGAACACTATGCATCAGTGTGTTTCCAATTCGGACGCACCCAAGAAAACCATGTGCATGTTAGCAGACGAGTTGGATGGAGGAGCCACACCAATGCACCGGGATGCAATGGAGGCAAGAGTTCGCTTTAGAAAGATGTCACCATGGAGTGCATGCACACCATCGCAAATGACCAATATTGGCATCAACTCACCACCTTCACCATCACAAACATGTCAAAGATTTGGTCTCATCACAATGGATTGAGTGTCAGTGATGTCTTGCATGGCTTTCTCAAGCCATTTTGTCTCACATGGGAACATGTGCATTGTAATGTAATGTCTTTTCAAATGGAAGTTCAAGTGTCAATAGTTGGATGTAATAGTCATAGAGTAGATGAAGAGTCATGAGGGTAGATGAATTGTCACAAAGGGGAATGTCAAGGGTCATGCCACCCTTTGCTATAAATATAACCTCATAACTCATTGTAAAGGCTTTTGGTCAGCCAAGCTTCTGATAGGACTATCTTAGAGAAATCTTGGATAGTATTGTAACAAGCCATGGCTTATCCATTGCACAGAGCTAGTACATCTCTTTGGAGGAGCAGGTGTTTGTGGCTATAATGTTCCATTGTTAGAACTAGTGGTTGGACATGGATGTATTGTATGATTGGAACCTACCCTTTTTAATATAACAGAGCTAGCACATTTCATGCATATGTTGTATTGTATTATATGTTATCTGGTTTAATCTAAATGATATATGTATTTTTTTGCTTACGCATGCATGTATGGACTATTATGTATAACTATGTATGAATCTTTTTGAAACATCATATTGGTTTAACCATCACTTTGGATTGCTCGCTAACTTGATTTCCATCTTGTGATGCATCTTCGCTCGTGTGTTCCCTTCCAAGCCACGTACTATTACAGGCTTCCAAGGGGTGCACTCACTTTGCCCTCAGTATGTTAGAACCTCTCATGCACCTTCCTTGACTTACTGCAGTTGTCACACCCTTGCTACTAATAGGGACATCTTACTTGCCTTTGTGTGAAATCACAGTCAAGGAATTACCATACGACCCATAGTTGGGACTCCTACACCAAACGGCCTAAGGTCTAATTGGGACTTCTTACCAGGGAGGTCCCCTTACATATTGGTGGGTCCAGCAACATCAACATTTTATCACTAGAAGTAGGGCCATATGATAAGATTAGTCACATATGTTTTGAATCTCTAAATATCTATCATGACTAACTACAGAGTTGCCTATCCGGAGTGTATGTCTTATGAAAATGACTTCATAATCTCGAAAGAGCTCTCGGATAACTTGTCACATAAAACATATGATGGTGGAGGCCATGTAGCCTTTGTTAGGCACGCGCTCATCATTGCAGGCCCATGCGAAAGACATGGAATATTTGAAGAATACACGACATGCGTGTTGTTCATCTACACACTTCGAGGGCACCCAATGCACTGGTGTGCCATGCTGCCAAAAAAATCTATTCATTCTCTTACTCATCTGGTTGCAGAGATAGACCGTGCTTTCAATCACTTTAACCATAAAGAACTCGATCAAGAAATTTTGAAATTACAAAAAGCACCCAATGAATTCGTTGATCAGTTTTACACGGGATTTTGTAGTATTGCATACCGATTTCTCGAAGATGAAATTGATTAGGAATTTATTTGTGGGAGATTTGAGTATATTCTTCACATATCTAAACCCTTCCCAACAC
Organism: Pinus taeda; assembly: GCA_000404065.3. NCBI lineage: Eukaryota > Viridiplantae > Streptophyta > Pinopsida > Pinales > Pinaceae > Pinus > Pinus taeda. Next base: position 33,878 of record APFE030130835.1, read on the forward strand.
ACTTCGATGATGGAGTTGTACAATCACAATAAAGTACAGTTGTTGTCACAAGTGATTGTCCGCCTTCAACTCATCAAACAGCTCCACCAACATGGAGTGATGTGGGAGATCATGCACACACATTTGTTGAACTGTCACATCCTCCCACCCCACCTGCTCTTAAGATCTGTGAAGATTTTTCTTGCAATCTTGTTGGTTGTCACGTGGATTCATTCCCTCAACCTTCTTCCCCACTTTTTGTTGATCCTTCGGATTGTACTGTCTTGTGTTCTCCCATTCCAGACTCCTCACCTACTATGAATGAGGATCAAGTTGTCAATGAAGTTGGTGTTATGCAGCCAACTTGTGCCATCATTCAGGATGAGTGTGTGTGGGAATCTAAAGAAGAACTCGTGGTGAAGGATGACAACCTTCTAGCCGCACCTCATTCGCTTTATCCTGACATCCCTTGTGATTCTTCCACTACTGATTTCCCTTGTGAAAACTCATTTCTGGATGTTTCTAGTTTCAATCGTTCATAGGACACGTCTGATGTCAATTTGTCATTACAGTGAGGAGAGGACACGTCTTCCTCCAGAAATCCATCCAATTTGTCATCTGTCATTTCTGAAAACAGAGAGGGTGAACATCTTTTCTTCCCATCTACCCCTCTCCCCGATTCATCAAATCATGAGGATGCCGAAAAACATCCTGAATTTTTTGATCTTGGTTGTCGTGATCTCTCTACTTCTTCATCTAATCACGATGTTGATCCAATCATTGTTAATTTGTCTAATACATTGGTCTATGATGATCTATTTGTCAATGAATTCAAAACAAACTATCGAGGCACCTGTGCCAGAGATGATGGTTATGTCAGGCCCTCGCTGTCCTAAGGTTGGTTTCACTTTCAGTCAGGAAATTGTTGAAACACTCAAGGCTCCTCATCACTCTCTACTTTTCATTGAAGATCAACAAAACACCTAGATTTTGCTTCCTCCACTCGAACTACATGATCCCATCGCTCATGCATTGGTGGAATCTTACACATCAAATAGACATGCACAATGTAAGTGGTCTACCTTTCTCACATTTGCTTGCATGTCACAGTCAAGAGAATGCATACACTCGACATCTACACATAGTGTAGCATAGCACCATAGCAGATCCATAGGGTTCATGTCATGCACTTTTACTCATCTTTGTTCTGCGGTCACTTGTAATCTTGAAGTGTGTCTCTCTTCATCGTTATATCTTCCATGCTTGCTGGTTTGTGCAACTGCGATGTTCGCAAATTGTGCCTTCACAACATGGTTCAACCAATGTGCGGATGGCTGCATTGGAAGTATCACTTCACATGAGATGACCCATGCACTGTTAGCTTAGGAGTAGGATTAGTGTTTTCTTTTGGGTTTTTTGCTTTCATGCATGTTTCTTTCTTTCTTTGTGTGCTTGTTTGCTTGCTTGTTTGTTTGCTTACTCAATTTTCTTCCGTGTTTGCTTCTGCTTTTGGCTTTGTTTTTTGATTTTTGCTTTTTTTGCTTGTTATTGTCCGTAGGTTACTTTCGCATGGACCGTGTGTGACTCTTGAAACAAGCTGGGTAAAGTCTAATAGGACTTGTACAATTATCAACATTTGGTTGTCTTTTGTCCACTCTCTTATGTAAGAACTTGTTGTATTCAACCCATGATACATCATCGGAAAATATGTATTGTTTGAAGCGAACCTTGGTGAAAACACGACGCTTGCGCACTAACTAGTATAACCTACTCTAGTCGGTTGTTTTTGGGTTAATCCTTGTCAGCGTAGTCAAGTAGAGTAACATGAGGGGGGAAACCTTAACAAGCATGTCAGAGGTATACATAAACTACTTCTTTGAAGGAAAAACCTCTTCTTCTCTTAATAAGTCAGGATGCCTCTTCCACCTCTGAAATGAATAAGTGTTATGCACAGTTATGAAAATGCAAAATGGGAAAATGAAAAAGTGAAAAAAGTTTGAAAAAATGAAAAATGAATAAGACGAACGAAGAGAAATGCTTCCTACACAAAGAGGTGATGCAATTAACTCCTCCGGGGTACTGACCAGGCTCACTAGCAGCAGAGCCATGCTTTTGTTCCTGTGTGACTCTGTCGAGGTACTCTCTAGGCCTGACACCAGTGGAGCAACACCAGAGATGAAACTAAGATTCTGAAAACTATACTACTTGTGCATCATATACTCATCAACCCCAATCAAAACAATTGTGTTGGCTTGGCTTGGAATGTGTGTCAACCGACCAAGGGATTGGTAGATGCTACATCTTACTATCGAGCAGTGTGGAAACCCAGACGAATTGAGAACTGAGCAATACTTCTGGAGGTGTTAGACTTGCTTTTCACGAACAAGGTCCATTCAAAGAGCTGGATTTCTACCAGTGTGTCACCAAGTGTTGCAGCGGAAATAACCACCCTCCAAATTGTTTCCTTAGCTTCATTTTGGAGCCTCCCTACCAACCTTTCATAGCAGCATGTCTTGTCTTGTCAAGTACGCAAGCTTCAGTGATTTTCTTGCAGAATGACAGCCTATCCATCAAAGCCTTTTGCATCCCCCTCATAGGCTATTTCACCAGACTTAGTCCAGCTATAGGTTGAGCAGCTCCCTCAAGAAATTGCGCAATTCTGGAGGGAAACTAGCCTTCCCTCCAGAAATTATGCAATTTCTAGCAGCGTGTTGGCTCAAGAATTTCACAAATATGCCTGTCCTTATTCACTGAGAAAATTGCGTGATTCCTCCCAGCAAGGCTGATTAGCCTAGAAATTTCTCAATTTTGGGCAGCGGTCACCTCCTCTACCAAAAAATTGTGCAATCCCTTTGGGTAGCCAGCTCAGCTCCCTCCTACAAATGCACATTTTTTTCTCCCAACTAAGTAGATTGTTGCATGTGCAGTTGAGTTGACCAGTTCCCTCTGAGACCAAGCAAAACTAATTTGCATGCATGGGTTGCTCCTCCCAAGTCAGCATGCAAGGGCATCCCTTGTTTCAGGGATCTATTTTTAGCAGTTGGAGGTTACATGCAAGGATCATTTCAGAAACCTCCCACCAAGTGCCGTTTTCCCTAGATTTGTGGCATGCACGTTGCAACCTCGATTTTATCAAAACTCATCAATGGATGTTGCAGAGCTCATTCCTCACATCTATCTTACATCTTTGACATCCCACATTGCATCTATTAGTCATTGTCACATTCAACTTGGTCGTTTTGGGTTAAGCCCACTTTTCATGTCTCGCATTGCGTTTCTAGCACTTTTTTTGTTTCGCTTCGTATGAATGTTGTTTGCTTGATTTTGGTGAGCGCTTACTATTGTTTTGATACATACTAGCTTGTACTAGCACCATTTCATCTTTCATTAACATCTCACTGTTTTCACGTGCATGACGTTGTTTTGCACTGACGGTCATCGTTACGGCGACTCGCTTCACACACATGCATGCTTTCCCATTTTCTGAATCTTGCACTTGTTATTTGCATGAATGATCATTCACTCTTATTTACACTCATCTCATCATGAATTCACACTTCTCATGTTTTTAGTCACCTGTCAGTTGGATTAGGCTGCCTTGGCCCGGACCGTGCCTTGCCCTACTATCACTATGCATTTCTAGAAGAAAAGGCTCTGCCTTCCCACTAGAAATTGTGCAATTCTAGGCAGGCACTGACCTCCAGACTTGCATTGCGCAATTCTTGGAGGCAGTGTCCTGTTGGCCCCAGAAACTGCACAATGCAATTTGTTGGATGCATGTCACTACTGACTGAAATTTCTCATTGCGCAGTTTCAATCCTCAGCAGGCTAGGCTGGACTGTGCATTGCGTAGTTCCAGTAGTCAGTCAACCTCCTAACAACCCAGACTGTGCCTTGCACATTTTTGGTAGTCAGTGTCCCGACCTCCCAACAGAAATTGCATAACCTTAAGGATCAATCACACAAGTATGTTTCAAGTCATTTCTCAAGTTCGTTTTGGTTTTTGACTGAAAAATTTCTTGAAATGACCGTTGACATGTCTCCAGGTATCGCAGGTGTTCATCTGCCTCTCAGTAGCATAGGTACAATAGTTTGCTTCCACATTTGCTTCTACTTCTTTTTTTGCTTTTTGCTTTGTTTTCTTGTTATTGTTTGTAGGTTAACTTCGCATGGATCGTGTGCGACTCTTGAAACAAGCTGGGTAAAGTAAAAGAGGACATGTACAAATATCAACATTTGGTTTTCTTTTGTCTACTCTCTTATGTAAGAACTTTTTGTCTTCAGTCCATTATACATCAATAGAAAATAGGTATTGTTCGAAGTGAACCTTGGTGAAAACACAATGCTTGCATGCTAACTAGTATCACCTACTCTAGTTAGTTGTTTCTGGGTTAATCCTTGTCAGCTCAGTCAAGTAGAGTAAGGTGAGGGGGAAAACCTTAACAAACATGTCAGAGGTATACATAAACTACTTCTCTAAAGGAACAACCTCCTCTTCTCTCAATAAGTCGGGATCCCTCTTCCGCCTCTGAATGAATAAGTGTTATGCACAATTATGAAGATGAAAAATAAAAAAGTGAAAAAGTGAAAAAATTTTGAAAAAAATAAAAATGAATAAGGAAAAAGAAGAGAAAGGCTTCCTGCACAGAGAGGTGATGCAAGTAACTCCGCCAGGGTACTGACCAGGCTCGCTGGCAGTGGAGCCATGCATGTGTTCCTGCGTGACTCAGCTGAGGTACTGTCCAGGCCTGCTGGCAATGGAGCAACACCATAGATGAAACTAAGACTCTGACGACTATACTTCTTGTGCATCATATACTCCTCAACCTAAATCTAAACAATTGTGTTGGCTTGGCTTGGAAAGTGTGTTAACCGACTAAGGGCTTCGAAGATGCTACATCTTACAATCGAGCTATGTGGAAACCTAGATGAACTGAGAACTGAACAATACTTCCGGAGGTGTTAGACTTGATTTTCATGAACAAGGTCCATTCAGAGAGCTAGAGTTCTACCAGTGTGTCACCAAGTGTTGTAGCGGCTACAACCACCCTCCAAAATTTTGTCCTAGCTTCGTTTTGGAGCCTCCCTACCAACCTTTCACGATAGCATGTCTTGTCTTCTCAAGTACACAAGCTTCAATGATTTTCTTGCAGAATGACAGCATGTCCATCAAAGCTTGTTGCATCCCCCTCACAGGTTGTTTCACCGGACTTACTCCAGTTGCAGGTTGAGAATCTCCCTCAAGAAATTACACAATTCTGGAGGGAAACCAGCCTTCCCTCAAAAAATTGTGCAATTTTGTCTAGCAGCCTGCTGGGCTCCAGAATTGCGCAAATTTTCCTGTCATTGTTCACTGAGAAAATTGTGCAATTCCTCCTAGCAGCGCTGCTCAACCCTGAAATTAAGCAATTATGGGAAGCAATCAGCTTCTCTACCCAAAAATTGCACAATCCCTCTGGGCATCCAACCCAACTCCCTCCCAGAAATGCATTTTTTTTTTCTCCCAAATGAGCAAATTGTTGCTTGTGCAGTAGAGTTGACTAGTTCCCTCCCGGACTGAGAAAAACTGATTTGCATGCATGGGCTTCTCCTCCTAAGGCAGAATGTAAAGGCATCCCTTGTTTCATGGATTTATTTTTAGCAGTTGGAGGTTACATGCAAGGATCATTTCAGAAACCTCCCACCAAGTGTCGTTTCCCCTAGATTTGTGGCATGCATGTCGTAACCTCGATTTTATAGAAATTAATCAACCAGACGTTGTAGAGCTTATTCCTCACATCGATCTTATAGTTATGACATCCCACATTGCATCTAGGAGTCATCGGCACATTTAGATCAACTGTTTTGGGGTAAACCCACTTTTCATGTCTCGTGCTACGTTTATGGTGCTCTTTGAGTTTCGCTCTGTATGAATTTTGTTTTCTTGATTTCAGTGAGCACTTGCTGTCATTTTGATACATACTAGCTTGTACTAGCACCATTTCAGTTTTTGTTAACATCTCACTGTTGTCACATGCATGACATTGTTTTGCATGAATGGTCGTCATTGCAGCGATTTGCTTCACACACATGCATGCTTTCCCATTTTCTGAATTCTGCACTTGTTGTTTGCATGAATGATCATTCACTCTTGTTTGCACTCATCTCATCATGCTTTCACACTTCTCATGTTTTCAGTCACCTATTGGCCGGACTGGGTTTCCTTGACCCGAACCGTCCCTTGCCTGGCTAGCACTGCGCATTTCCAGAAGAAAATGCTCCACCTTCCCCTTAAAAATTTTGTAAGTCTAGCCAGGCACTGACCTCTAGTCTTGAATTACGCAATTCTTGGAGGCAGTGTCCTACTGGCCCTAGAAACTGTGTAATGTAGTTTTCTAGTTGCAAGTCACTACTAACTGAAATTGTGCATTGCGTAATTTCAGTCCTCAGTAGGCTAGGCTAGACTGTGCATTGTGCAGTTCCAACAGTTAATCAACCTCCTGACAACACAGACTGTGCCTTTCATAGTTCTGGCAGTCAATCTCTCGACCTCCCGACGAAAATTGTGCGACCTTCATGATCAGTCACACAGGTATGTTGCACATCAGTTCTCAAGTTTGCTTTGATTTTCAACTAACAGATTGCTTTCCATGAGTGTTCTCATGTCTCCAGGTATCACATGTGTTCATCTGCCTCTTAGCAGCACAGGTACAATGGTTTCTAGGAGAGAAGAGTTGAATACATCATTCACAGCACACTTGGGGATGTATTCGATCAAGTGTCTATAAACTTGCCTACCCACGAAGACATCAAGTTGTTCATAGACAAGGACATCAAGATATGACAACAGCATCATCACAGCAAGTAGCATCATCAACAACAACTGAAGGCAACATACTAGATGCAACGAATGCAAGAGGAAGGTTGTTAACAACACAGAGGTGGAACAAAGTCACAAGCTTAGAAAGATCCACTTGTGATAAAAGAAACTTTGAAGACTCAGGCTATGAGGTGACGACACGACATGAATATTGCGCGAAGACAAAGAACAAAATAGAGAAGGAGTTGCATGTGATGAAGCAGCAACTCAAGGAAGAACAGGAGCTGCATAGACAACAGAATGAGTTGCAGCAGGAACAGGTACAGTAGCAGGCGCGACATGCACTCACGGATGAAACTGTGCCTGTAAAATACATAGATCCATACCAGCAGCTGGCACGGAGTAGACATGGTGAGTAGTGTTGTTGATCTCATGCAAGGGAATTTAGCAACATGCATGTCATTGTGCGAACGCATGCGATCTAACCCATTTGGCACACTCACAAAGGCAAAGACAAGAAGAAAGTTTGACTAGAGCTGAACATGCAATTGACAGTTGATGTGCATGGCCACCAACACGCAATGGAATATCAACATGGACACTATCCATCAATATGTTGTCGGTTCGGCCGCACCCAAGAAGATCGTGTGCATGTTAGTAGATGAGTTGGATGGAGGAGCCACACCAATGCACTGAGGTGCAATGGAGGCAAGGGATTTCTTCAAAAATATGTCACCATGGAGTGCATGCACACCATCATGAACGACCAAGATTGGCATCAACTCACCACCTTCACCATCACAAGCATGTCAAAGAGTTGGTCTCATCACAATGGACCGAGTGCCAGTGATGTCTTGCCTAGCTTTCTCAAGCCATTTTGTCTCACATGGGCATATGTGCATTGTATTGTAATGTCTTGTCAAGTGGAAGTTCAAGTGTCAATAGTTGGATGTAACAGTCATAGAGTAGATGAAGAGTCATGAAGGTAGATGAATTGTCACAAAGGGGAATGTCAAGGGTCACCCATGTTAGATGATCCAAAAATACAATTTTATCATAGGTTATAAAATTAGAATAAAATTAGAATAACGTAATTATTAATTTAAGATATTAAATTAATAATTATTATTCTAGAATGTTTAATTATTTAATGGAGACTTTTAGAATTAGCATATTGTTGTAACTAGATATGACTCTCCAAATGTGTCGTATCTTAGGCTCTATTTTAGGAGATTAGTTAGCTAGTTGGTTTGAATAGCATTTATTGTAAATGGACACTTGTTATTTAATAAGTGATCCATAATTAGAGGTAGTTAGGACATGGAGCTTATAAATAGCTCATTGCAAGAGTGTTTAGTTGTTCGGGTGTAAGCTCTTGCAAATCAATTATGTAATTATTTTTTTCTGATTAATAAAATTATGTGACTGAGGACACTTCTGCCATTATTGTGGTATCAGAGCTCCAGTAATGTTGCAGTGGATTTGAGGAGATTCCAACTCAACAAAGTCCTGGAAAACTCCATTCAGTGGGCCAGCAAATCATTGGTATGGAAATTGTACAGTTTTGTTTAAAAGGAAAATAAATTTTATCATTGATTTTAGATTTTTTTTTAAAATCTAAAATTCATTTTTTTATTATAAAAAAATTTTGCCTCTGTATCTGGGAATCTTGTATGATTGTTTCAAATTGTTTGAGTAAATTGAAACAAAAAAAAGAGGACAACGCTAAAGTCAAAAACAAATTCAAAGTTCTTCTCATCATCACCATAACTCAGATCGCCTTTTGACGGCCGAAGCACCCCGGCTTTATCACGGGCAAGTTGCTCGTGTGGATCCACACATTACCGTGACAACATTTTTGCTTCATTTCATTCCTTTAGCATCTTTGATGGATGTAAATGCATCATTTTGGCCGGCTTCTAGGCGGTGAGAAGTGGCCAGAGTTTGCTTGCTTCTTGGCTGAATAGGTGTTTGGTCGCTTGGGACGCAACCACAAAACTGACAGACGGCGAATTTTACAGAGGAATTTCTGCTTTTAAAGCCGTCTGAAGAGTAAATCCATACTGAAAATGCGTTTTTTTTTGCTGGGAGTATTACGTTATGCTTTTAAATCCGTCTAAAGAGTAAAACATAGTTTGTATTTGGTTTCATTTTGGTTATAGTCTATTTTCTGTGTGTATTTGAAAGAGCCAAACACTCTAATGGTGCAGAACTAAGTTCTAATCCATCAATTCGATCAAGCTCTTATGTGCAGTGAACCTCAATTAAAACTGTCATGCCCAGCGCTTTACAAATCGAATTCATATGCTTTATTTCTTCATCTGATACGACAGAAGCAATCAGAAGAACAACATCTGCACCTTTCAACCGAGCAATAGCTGATATGCATCATTAATGAATTCCTTGCACAACAGAGGGCACTCTATTCCAGCATTTCGAATGGCCTGCAACTTTTCAAAGCTTCCCTGAAAGTATTTGACATCTGTCAATACACTGAGGCATGTGGCTCCTCCCTTTACGTGAATCCTGCCAGCGTGATTCTACCTGCCAGCGCCAAGCCAGAGTGCCAGCAATACGATTTTTTTTATTTTTGTTAATGAAGTGATAACTTGTTTTTTTTTTAATGGAGTAATAAGGTGTAATTATATTTTGAAATTGTGTGGAAACTAAGGAATATTGTATTGTGCAGCAATATGGTGATTTTAATTTTGGGAATTTATGGTTGATGGAGAAATAAGGTGATTGTAATTTTTTGGAGTAATAAGGAGATTTTGTAAATTGGAGAGATAAGGTGTGTTGGGTAATTTGTTTTCAAGAAGCTATTTTTAATTGGGATCATCACATTGTAACTTAAAGTAATTTTACTTTGAGTGGGGGTAAATTTTTTTACCAGATTGTGCAAAAGCACCATTGTAAAAAGTCAAATTTTGAAAGTTGCCCTGTAAAAATTTGAGAAATTGACTAGACCCAAGTGCAAAGCTCATTCAATATTCTCCTGTTTTGACGACTATTCGAGGGTCAAGGCCAAGCCCCAATAGATCGTGTTTTTTGCGTGGTGTGTTGTGCTAACTATCTTGTCCTTTCTGTTCTGCTTCTTGGTGCGTCTCTTCAACGCCAAAATGTCTAATTTGATTAACTTATTTTCTGATTCCGACAAACTAGAAGGCACCAAATCTTATAAAACATGGCATCGACTCATCGAAAGCACACTCATTTATAATGAATTATGGCAAGGAATATGTGATGGCGATGTTAAGCCGAATAAACCCACAAATGCATATGCACTGGCAAAATGGGAAATCAAGAATGCTAAAGCCTTAGCTCTTATTAAATCGTCTGTAAATGATGAAATGTATGTCCATATAGAAAAAGCTACAGATGCATGGTCTGCCTTGAAAATTTTTAAAGACCTCTTTAATACTCAGCCTGAATCAAAGAAAATCGATCTACAATTAAAATTGTTGCAACAAAAATTAACTAAAGGCGGTGACGTTCTTGAATATCTCTCAAGACTTAAGAATATCAAGCAAGAAATTATTAATGCTGGTTTTCCCGCAATTGATGATAGCTTTATGGTCACAATTGTAATTGTTGGGCTTCCTTCTTCCTATACACATTTTTTAGAGACATTGCAAGTAATTGGGAAATTAGAAAAACTAAAGTTTGATGAACTTTGTGAAATGTTGAGTCAACATGATAAAACTTTTGGAAAGAAGAAGAAAGTTGGTGAAGATGTTTTTCTCTCAGAAGCTAGCACAAGTAAGTCATCAGCAGATAATTCTCGAGGAAGAGGCAGATGGAATCAGAATCAAGCAGCACAAAATCGAGGACGAAGCCAAAGCAGAGGTAACAATTTTAACCGAGGAGGAAGAAATAATTTTCAAGGAAGAGGAAACAACCAAGGAAGAGGCAATTTTCAAGAACAAGGATATAATAATCAAGGTAGAGGATGATCTCAAAATCAAAGTCAAAGCAGAGGCAGAGGACAATCTTCAGGAAGAGGAAGAGACTTAAGTCAAATTTTGTGTCGACGATGTAACAAAGTTGGCCATTATGCTGAAGATTGTCGAACATCACTTAATAAAATTCCCAAGTTTCAGCAGCATTCAGCACAATTTGCAAATGATCAAGATGAAGATAGTTCATAATATGTTTTTACTTCCTCACCAGCATCACAACTTTCATCTCATCTTAGAAGTGACTATGAAGATGCCTGGATCTTGGATTCCGGGGAAACTCAGCACATGACTTGTCGACGTGATTTTTTCTGGAATTTTCAAGAATGCCAACTTAATTCAATTTTTCTTGCTGATGATACAAAACATACTCCTTATGGAAAAAGGAGTAGTAAAAGTTTTTCTCCCTGACATTGGAGAAAAAATGATTTCCAATGTATGGTATGTACCCAGTTTCAAGAAAAATTTGCTCTCCTTAGTCACAATTCGACAAGCGGGACATCAGGTGATTATGGAAGATGGTTTAGTGAAGATTAATTCAATGAAACAGAACTTGAAAACAGTCATGACAAGTTATGAAGATGGAAAACTGTTACGCATGAAAGGGACAGTTATTTCAAGGCATTCTGATTTTGCAGGGGCAGTGACTACAGGTATTTCACCTATTAGACTATGGCATGTAAGATATGGACATTTGAATTTTGAGAGTCTTTCTCAATTGCAGAAACAAGGAATGGTTAAAGGACTTCCCACATTCAAAACGGAAAATGCAAAATGTGAAGCTTGCATTTATGGCAAACAAAATCGAGAAATT
>APFE030130855.1:0-45105 GCA_000404065.3 Pinus taeda
GACCACGTTTCATCAATTTTCAGACTGGATCCAAGAGTACAAAACAAACATTACTGAGATATCAAACCTTATACTTGCATCATAATTCATTAAACAACCCAATACTGAATCACTGCAACCCTGTCATCAAGTACACAGAAACAAAACCAAAGCCCAAAACTCTGCAACAACCACCAGAATCAGCAGCAACCTGAAATATCAAATCTTATTAAGCATACGCTACTTCACGGTACCAAAACCGCGTGTATACGCGCTTTTACCAAGGACAACCCGCGTACAGATCTGCAAATTCAACCTCATAACTTTGCAGCTACTTTAGACATCAGAACATACCCAAATCATAACATTCATAAACATGTGTCGATAGATCTAGTCTATCCATACTCAACCCATATAAAGATAATCATTCCAGGCCTAATCCATCATTCATCATCCTTCACATGAGTGCCTCCTTGGTTCAGATCAAGGAAGACATCACCAACCCATAACCAGCATCTGGATCTAACACTTTATCAGATCTTCATCACTTGCTCACTCTTGCACACACTCTTGGCCTAATGATCTTCTCCTTATATAGCCTTAGGCCTTGCTCAATACCATGGTCCAAAACCATAACAAACCAATACCATCAACTTCGAAACTAGAGATCAACACGTTCGTCGAGACGCCATGGTCCAAAACCACACAACTTCCAAGGACTAACTGCCACGGACCAAAGGTACTTTTCACATGTACGCGCTTTTACTGAATCCAACCTGCGTGTACACGTGGATTCTCCTTGATGAACCTGCGTATATCTCTTTCTTGTCCTGCTGTACTGAGATATGTCCTCTGATTAAGTTGCCATCACCTGTACCAACCTCTAAGCACCTGTACCAACCTCTCAGTGAGTTTCCATCAAGGACAACACTTGAAACATAATGCCAACACATACCTTAGTCTTAGAGATTCCAAATATAAGATGGAAAAGGACGTTTCCATAAGTGATTGTCTGTCCTCATCTCATTAAATAGCTTTAGCCCCACAGTGTGAGGTGGGAGAAGGTGTGCACCCATGTTTTGAACTGTCAAATCCTGCTAGCCCACCTACATTTGATTTCTACACAGATTTGGCTTGCAAGAATGTTGGTTGTCACATGGACTTGTTTCCTCAACCGTTGTCCTTAGGTTCTGTTGATCCTTCGAATTGTACTGTGTTATGTTCTCCCATTTCATACTCCACACTTGTTTTTCACTAAGATCAATCTGTCAATGGAGTTGGCATTGAGAAACCAACCTACATCATCATTTATGATGAGTATGTGTGGGAATCTAAATAAGAACCAATGGTGAAGGATGACTTCCTTCTGTCTGCACATCATCTGCTTTTTCCTGACATATTTGGTGAGTCTGCCATTATTAATTTTCCATGTGAGAATTCATTCCGGGATGTATCAACTTCCGATCATTCACAGAACACACTAAATGTCAGCCTGTCATTGCATAACAGAGAGGAAATATCTTCCCTTGCAAATCCACTCAATATTTCATTTATTATTTTCAGAAATGCAAAGGGTGAACATTATTTTTTTCATCAACCCCTCTTTATGATTTGTTAGTTCATGAGGATGTCGATGAACTTATCGAATTTTATGATCATAATTGTCACGATCTCTTTACTCCTTCAATCGATCATGAGGTTTATTAATTCATTGTTGATATTTCCAAGCAACCCATATTTGATTATCTACCCGCCAATGAAGTGGAAACCCCACAAGCTATCGAGGCACTTCAACGCAAGCTTATGGTTATGTCAGGTCCTTGCTTTCTTGAGGTGGATTCTACGTCAGATCAGAAATATATTGGAACACCCAAGTCCCATCATCACTCTCAGGTTTACACTGAGGATCAATCTAATTCACATATGTTATATCCTCTACCATAATCACTTGATCCCATCACTCATGCATTGGAGTTGTCATACAAAATGAGTTCTCTTGCTCAGCGAAATTTGTCTTTATTTCTTATGTGTTCTCATTTGTCATAGTCAAAAGAGTGTACACGCTTATTCTCTATGTGCAATGTGTTTCATAATGAGGATAGGGCTGGAAAATATTTATCTTGCACTTTTATTCCTTTCTTTTCTATGGACATTTTTAAACTTGGAGCGTGTTGGTCTTCATTGTTATATCTTTCTTGTTTACTAGTTTACATGCTTACTTTTCTCATGAATCACGCCTTCACCAACATGGGTTAACCAATGCGGCAATGGTTGCATTGCAAATACCACTTTACTAGTTTAGGATTAGGAGTAGTGTTTTATCTCTTGTTTTGCTTTATATGCATGCTTGCTTTGTTTACCTTGTCTGTGTTACGTGTTGGTTTGATTTTCTTTCTTTCCTTTATTTTGTTTACTTCTATCCTTTGCTTTCTTGTTCATTCACTTGTTTTACACCAATAGGTTTAGTTTCGCATTAAACCATGTGTGGCTCTCTAGATAAGCAAGGTGAAGTACAAGAGGAGTTGTACAACTATCAACACTTGGTTATCTATTGTACTCTCTACTTATGAAGAGCTTGTTCTCTTCATTCAACGATACCTTGATGGAAAATATGTTTTGTTCAGAGTGAATCTTAGTGAAAACACAACGCTTGCACTTTTAACTAGTACCACCTACTCTAATCAGTTCCTTTTGGTTAACCCTTGTCAACTCAGTCGAGTAGAGTAAGGTGAGGGGGAAAACCTTAAAAGGTATTTTTAGAGGTATATATAAAATATTTCTCTGAAGGGACAACCTCCTCTTCTCTCAGTAAGTCGGGATACCTCTTCCAACTTTGAAATAAATAGGCACCCATGCACAATTCTTAGAAAAATCAGAAAAATGAAAAATGAAAAGATAAATAAGGCGAAAGAAGGGAAAGGCTTCTTATGCAGAGAGGTAATGTAAGTAACTCCACCGGGGTACTGACCAGGCGCATTGGCAGCGAAGCAATTCTCATGTTCCTGCCTAACTCCACCAGGATGATTAGTCAATTTAGTGTCCTAAATTTCTTTGCATAAATTATCAGCCGAGCCTAGTAAGCTGATGAAGTGTAGTGCACTATGTGTGCTAGTTAATTGTTCTTACTTCATTGTTTTGTATTTTATATTGTTTTGGGGGTTTCCATTCTTTGATTCCTAATGATGTACAATTTGAACTATGAGAAACTAAATCTAAATTTCCTAAAGGTGAACCAAAAGCTTAAAACTAGTCAAAATCTAAGTTAAAAGAATGAAAAACAGAGCATTTGTCCTATCTTCTCATCTAATCCTAATTCATGAGTAATTCTTAAAACTAGAAGGTAAAGTTGTATGTCATGCTATAATAAATATAGAGAATGAAATTAACTGAAGTACTTCTAGTTACTCTAACCTTCAATTTTGAAAGATAACCTCCTTGAGATGAAATTCAAGCAACTTTTGTACTTCATGATCTAGTAAAAACTAAATAAAAAATGCAGAAGGTAACTAACTAGTTTCAACTATTATGTAAAGTGAATGCTCAACGTTTTAGTTTAAGATGGATATCAGCTTGAAATGGTGACCAAAATCATTCATTAATACAGTGGATTGAAAACCTAAACTAAGAAATAAATAACAAAAATAGTGAGTAAGCTAATCAACAAAGCATCCTCATTACTTTCAATCTTACTCTGTTTAGAAGCAAATTCATTTCCTTTATGAAATAGATTGGGAAACAAGACTGCACAATTGAATTCTAACATTATGCTACTAATTAAAACTAAAGAAATCAAATTACAAGAAATACTAAGTTATAAACACTGCTAAAAGTAAATGTGGAATTTAAAACTGAACATAAAGAAGAAAACAAATGAAAAGAAAACCACCTTTAGCACAAGGGCCCTCTATAACTGACTAGGTTGAGCTGCTACCTTAATTCAAAATGCTCCTTCAAATTATCATCATTCAACACATGGATTTGTATTATAAAACAGGAAAAAAAGTCCAAAATTACAGAGTTGATAAGTTTAAACTTAATACATCAAAAACTTCGAACTACGTCCAGTTCTATTCAACTGGTATTTAGAAGAAAATATTCATAACTGTCTTTTGAGGAAAATTAGCTACAGGTGGTATACACGTATTACAACCAGTCTACAGAAATCTTTGATCAACTACAGGTGACTTGAATTCGAACAAGGTGGTTGCACAGAACCGTTGACAGAGGTGGCTGATCTGAGTTAATGTTTCAACAGATCTGTTGGATTTATTAATGAACCATGAAAGGGTAGACAAAGAGTCATATTGCTTCCCGGTTTCATACATTTGATTCCACCTTTGACTATGTTCTTGAGCTAGCTTTTTTATCGATCTGGGTTGGGTGAATAGGATAAGATCCATGTCGAGACAATTCCAGAGATGCCCATGTGGCTAGTTTCTTCGTTTGACACCTATAACCTATTCAACCATGGAAGTAGCTACGAAACACACAGTTAGCTGCAGAATACGCTGCATTCCATAGCTAATTTGAAAAAACTTATTTCAAATAGAAAAAACGTAAAATTATCACATGTTAATAATTTAATGTACTCCTTGAGACAAAATCTATCATTTATCAATCATGGGGATCTGTCTTTTATGGAAAACAAGAGAAAGAAGTGAGAAAAGTTGTCAAGGAGACATTAATTCTGAGGTCCAACATATCCCAACTGCGAAATCATTGCATGTCCCCATGCAATTTTTCCAAAAATGTGAACTCTTCTTTCCTATTTCATCTGCTCAGATACCTCTACTAGTAAATCTAACTTTCTTCTCTTTCTCCTCTTTGAAGTGACTGCCATCCTAGGTTTCTTCATGAGAAGTCTATATTTAATGTTGATGACTATTTTTTTCAAGTTTATGTTCTTCCTCTTCAACTTCTTATTCTTTTTGTACCATAGCCCTAGGTGCAGTATTGTATTATGATGAATGGCTTTATCCAGTTTTCTTTGTTCCTTCAGGGTTTCATTTTCTTTCTTGATATGCATGTTCCATGTCACTAGCTCATAGATTTCCTATTTGAGAGAGTCAGTCAGAGGTTCTTGTGGATTGAAATGTTGTTTTGGATTGGCTAAGGATCCTGGATCCATTGAGGCACTTTTCTTTTCTAGTGATTCTATGTAATCATAAATTTTTTGTTGTACTAGGTTTATGCCTGGGGATCCTCTGCTGGGGCTACCTTCAAAATACTGTTTAGGACAATTTTGAGGACTGTATGTAAATGGAAAAATATTAGGAGATGGTACTGGGGTTTCTTCTTCTATATTTATGAACTCTATTCCCTTTGATGATACCTTATTTACCATACCTCGGAGCCTAGAGATCCTTCTAAGTTGTAGGGGGTTTATGTTCTCCTCCTTTGTACCATTTTTATTCTTTCCTATCTTTTCCTGACTCTTGATTTGTTTCCTAATCTCTTTCAATTTTCTAAGATTAGTTGTTCATAATCTTGTTGTAATGAAGATTCAAGTTTGTTCTCAGTAATTCGACCAACTTTCTTTTTTATCTTTCCCTTTTGGTTGATCTCCTCTGTGATCTTTGTCTTAGAGACTATCTCTTGATCATTTTTCTGTGTGGAGGACTTAGGTTTGCTTTGAATGATCATACTAGTCTTTTTCCGCTTACTCCTTCTGAAATTACCCTCTTTAGGTGACTCTGTTGCCTCTTGGAAATAATTTCTTATCAAGAATTTTTCTCAAGTATCTCCTATTCTTTTCAGATAAAACTCAACCAGTATTTTCACCAACCCATGATGGTGCATAGTTGTGTCCATGAATTCTATTTTCTTCTGTACATTTGAATCCATCCTTCTTGGATTGTTTAGAAGGAAGAAAGGGAGTTTTATGTTTCCATTTTCTAGATATTTCATCAATCAATGTATATGATAAACATACATGCATCCAAATCTTCCCTCATGGGTAATAAATTTTCATAGTATCAAAAGCACGCTTCTCCATTTATTTTTAAGTGCTGAAATAGGAATTCCTTTTATAAACACAGTGACATCCATACCTGGGTTCCTAAGGATTACCCTCAATGATTCACTATGAAATTCTTTGTTTTTGAACCATCTCTCACCAAGTCTTGGTAGTTCTGTAGACTCTACTATGTAAGATTCTGTTACTGCAAACTTAATGTCTCCAATCTCTACTTTTGTACCATCGAATGATCTAGGAAAGGATTTTGTGATCTCCTTATGATATCCATCAATTTTTTCAATGCAATTGAGCCATCCAACCTTTTGCAACATCTCCTTGAGTTGTGGGTACCCTTCCATAAACTTTTCCTCTACGGGCTCTGCCTTAACAATGAGTCCCATGGTCTCTATTTCATAGAATTTTCTAACCTTCAGAATTAATCTTCTGGTCTATGAAATGGATTAACTCTGGGTATGGTGAAAAAGAACTATGGATTTGCATGGAATAAGTAGACGGAGAGGGTTTGGAGAGACTTGAATATGTTGGTCACATCGTAGTTTTGATCGTTAACGGATGGAGTTATTAGAGACCGTTTAAGTACAGAGTATGGAGAACGTAGCGGAGGTGTGGTATGATGATATCATTTTAGACCATTTGGTGTTGAATGTGGAAGATGTGGCAGAGATGTGGTATCATGAAGTGGCAGTCAAATCAAATGATGACTTGTTAAGGAGACATATGAACATTCATATTATACATAACTTATGTTTGTAACTTGTTGTCTGAAATAAATTTTGCATTTTAACTTTAGAACTTAACCTTTTTCTTGATAATTATTTTGGTGTTGATTCATAGGTACTTTGAGCATGGTTGATCTCCAAAACATGATTCTTCAATTTCCCTGTATTCATGATTTATTTGTGAGCAGTGCAATTGTGCTAGAGCTGATAAGTAAGTTGTAGTTGACTTGTTTATTAATCCTTTTCTAAGGTCTCCTCCATCTCACAATGCATTAGTACTTCCTAAGGATAAGACACCTAGCCTTGTGTTTCCTCACTCATTGAATATCATATTCCAAATGAACAAGTATCCTCTGTAGGAGAAAACCATGCCCTCCCAAGCCAAAGCACACTTCAAAAAAATGAAGTGCACTTCAAATGCTTAATGAAAAAGTGCACCTCAGAAGAACAAGGACCTTCTCTCCTCTAAAAAGCACACTCTAGACAAATAAGGACCTTATTTCTTTGAAAAGTGCACTCTCAGAGCATGAGCACACTTCAGGGCTATGAGCACACTCCTCTAGCTTGAAGAATGTTTCCCTCCTTGAGCGCAGGGTGCAATCACAAAGCATGAATCTTCATTCTTCTGATAGAGTGCATGACACACTCATGAAGAACAAAGCCTTAGAGCACATGGCGCAATCATAAAGCATGAAGCTTCATCCTTCCTTCTGAGTGCATAATGTAGTCACAAATCTTGAAGCTTGAGCACACTCCTTTGGCATAAATAACTATTCCCTCTTTGAGAGCATGAGCGCAGCTTGAAGGCATGAAGGACCAAAGCGTCACTTCTTCATCTCTTTGGAGTGCACCCTTGCACTTTATTAGTCTGTTTGAGTGCATGGGTGCTCCTTGAAGGCTGAAAGGCTTGAAGTCTCACTAGCTTATCTCTTTTGAGTGCACCCTTGCACCCTCTTATTCTCTTTGAGTACATAAGTGCACCTTAAAGGCTTGAAAGCTTGAAGCCTCACTTGTTTGTCTCTTCGGATTGCTCCCTTTTTCCCTTGAGTTATCTCTCCCTCTTTTGAGCACACAAGTGCACCTTAAAGTCCTCTTGTGAACCTAGATGAGTTTGACTATGCCTTCCTAATTCAACGTTATTATTTTAGTCCTCTCACAAGCCCATCATAAGATGATCATTCCATGGGCCAAGTACTAATAGAAAAATGTTTTAAGACTGATTTTTCCTCACCATAAGTGATCTTCATTCATAGGAGTACTATCTCACTATGATAAGGGGATGCTCAAGTAGATAACAAGCAGAAATCATAAAGAAGCACCTGCAAAGACGAGGAACAAAAAACAAAATCATGAAGACATGAAGCAGATCATGAACCAATATAGAAAGAAGACATTACATCATGGCTCAAATCATTGTGATAATGATCAAAGCCCATTTGGAGGGTGAAGATAAGAAACAAAGAAGACCTTACATGACTATGAAGCATAGATCATATTTATCATGAAGAATGCAAGATGAAGTAACAAGGAAGACAAATTAGCATTGCCATCTCATCATGAAGTCCATGTCATCATGGTCAAGTTGTAACATGTACAAGTATCTTCATAATGGTTAATACATGTCCATATGCCATGCCTCATCATCATGTGGAATTTAATGATGTATTGTCAAGAAAGGACAAAATGTAATGTGTGGAAATCCAAGAATCATATGTGGAACATGAGGATTCACATAGTCATATGTGGACAAAAACTGTATAGAAGTCCAAAATTCATTTATAAGTTCAAGAGTTGCCTAGACATCCAAAGGACACAATAGAAGTTCAATAGTCATGACGGTAATCCAAGAGTAACGAGTATATGAAAGGTCATTCCTCTTGTTCTAAAAGAAACCTCATAAATCAAGCAACGAGCTTTTGGATGCATTAGTTTTGGAGGTCTAATCTTGGCTTCTATACTTGGCACAGGAGAGAAAAATATTCTTTGGAGAAGCAAGAAGTGACTTTACTTTCCACTGTTGGAAGTAGTGTGTCATCATTATAATTGTGGACTTGGATATTTAACCTTATAACTGAATTCAATGAGCCAACACATATTCATGCATGTAGCACAAATGTTTTAGGATTATTTTCTAGAAAATCCTATTGATTCACAATCTCTTGCAATGTACTAAAGCACGGGACAAGAATCTACTTCTAATTTGAACCAGCAAAAGCAAATAGATCGATGGAAACAATATTAACAAGAAGGAGATAATAAATGGCACATAACACAAGTTGTATCAAGGGAAAGACACTACTCAAAACCCCTCTAGCTGTATTGCATTTATCAAAAATATGAGTGAATATACAAAGCTTGTCCTCACTAGAACCATTCTGCACAAGTATGCTCAACTCTCTCAGCTCACAAGGAATCTCTTGGCCAACACCTAACCAATTATGGAGTTCTCTAAACCCCTAATCTCTTACGTAATTCCTAGGATGAATAACCTATATTTAAAGCAAATTAATGCTTCCAAAACTATGCAATCCAAGCATAGGTCCTTCTCTGATTGCATGCATGATATTTACAACTCAGTAAATCACACAACTAATAGTACACTATCCTTGCACTCTAGTCTCCACTGGGTCTTTCTCAAAATCGACGTGCATGAGTTTCTGATGAGGGAATCTTCAGTTAATTAGAGTGACACTTGTGGATGCACTAGTGCACAAACTGACTGTTAACTCTCTATTAGTTCCTCAAATAGTTTGGAACTAATATAACTGAACATAACTCAATAAACTGAGCTATCTAATTTACAACTCAATTGAAACTCATACTGGACCCCTAAAACTTAGGAAGAACATATACATGACTTTAGAAATACTTCCAACTCAAAATTACTAAGCTAATTAAGTTAATTAAACTTTATTAACTATTTACAATTTTCTATGTGAATAGAATTCGATTTTAATTAAAAGACAAATTAAACTAGAATTTCATGTTGCCATTTCTCAACACTCCCTCTTAACAAGAAAGGGATTATCAGCTACCCCAATCTTGTCTCTGTGAAACTCAAATTTACATCTTGGCAATGCCTTTGTCAAAATGTTAGCATATTTCTCCTCTGTGGGAATGTACTCTAATAACATAATCCATCTTAATACACAATATCTGAGATGATGATATTGGATATCAATATGCTTGGAATGATCATGAAAAATTGGATTTTCATATAGTTTGATACACCTCTGATTATCGTAGTAAATCACATTTGGATCCATATGCTGACCAAACAAACCAACCAAGATCTTCCTTATTCAGATGGCCTCACATGCTACCTGACCCGAAGCCATGCACTCTACCTCTAACAAACTGAGTGCAACAGATCTCTATTTATTGTTACACCAAGAAATTATCATTGAAAAAATGTTGAAGATCCCTCCTTATGTGTTGCTCTAATAGGATAGACTCCCTACCTAATCTTCACTAGTGAATCCTTGAAGCTTCACTCCCTCTATCCACCTTTACCATAATCGGCACTGAGTAGTGCCCCTGAGGTATCTCAACATATGTTTTGCCACCTTCCAATACTGCTTCGTAGGCCTAACCATCACTTGACCAATGTGTTTAACTACATAGCACATATCTGATCTTGTGTTCACCAAGTACATAACTGAACCCACAAGCTTCCTATAAACAATAACTTCCACTACCTCTCCTGAAGTAGCATCCTCCTTCCTCTAGTTACCATCTAGAGGAGTCTACATAGGCTTGCAACTCTCCATGTGGAACCTCCTGATTATCTCATTTGCATACTTGACTTGAGACACAAACAACTCCCCATCACCCTGCCATACTTACATGCCCAAAAAGTAATGCATGAGCCCCATGTCCTTCATCTCAAACACGCTTGCAAGGTCCTCTTGGAAATATTTGATCATTGATCATCACCTGTCAGTATGATATCATCAACATAAAGTACAATGACCAAAAATTTACCTTCGACCACTATGTGCTATAGGTTTTCATCTACCTCACTCTTTGTGAAGCCCAACCTATTGGAGTAGTTATCTATCTTGGTGTACCAAACATGGGGTGCTTGCTTCAACCCATATAATGCTCTCTTGAGTTAGCACACATGAGACTCACGGTCAAAGGTCTGAAAACTTCAGGCTACTCTATGTACACATCTTCCTTAATCATAGCTTTAAGGAACATTGTCTTTACATCCATCTGATGTATCTTTCAACCCATGTATGTTGATATTGCCAATATATATCTGATCGATGAGTACCTTTATACAAGAGCAAAGGTATCCTCATAGTCATTTCCCTCTACTTGTGAAAAGCAACAGGTAACAAATCTTGCCTTATTCTTCTCCACACTACCATATGGAGCTTTATTTACCTTGTAAATGCATTGGGATCTGACCACGTACTTGTCCTCTGGTCTTGGGACCACATCCAAACCAATGTTACGAACTATGGAGTCATTCTCCTCCACCATGGTGTTAACCTAAACCAACTGTTGTACTGCTTCCTTAAAGGAATATGGCTCTGTCACAACACATCTTATCATAAGAGCTACGTATCGAGTGTACCTCTTAGGTGACTTCCTCTACCTGCGCTGAGATGTAGGTGCTCCCACATTCTCTCATGCATCATGGAACAATTTGTTAGCCTCTCTAGTGCACTTTCTTCCTCTTTGGAAGACTTTGTCTAACTGGATGTCTCCACTCCTAGATCATTTCCATGTGGATTCTCCACATCAATTTGAGGCTCCTCAACATTAGGAGATAAAAACTCCTCATCCTCATGTATCTCAAGCTCCCTCTCAAGGGAAATTTGCATGGCCTTCTCCTCATTGAATATGAAATCCCTACGAATTACCATCATCTTGTTGGTCAGCAAGTACACCTGGTAGTTTTGAGGTGTATCAGTGTACTCTAGAAATATCCCCAACCTTGTTGTCAGCTCAAGATTCTTCCATGCATCTTTGGTCACATGGCAATATACCGATGACCCAAAAATCCTGAAGTGACCAACATCTGGCATCTTACTAGAATAAGCCTCCTCTGGTGTCTTCATCTCAAGTATATGATGTGGGATATGGTTCTGAACATAAACCACCATCTTGCATGCCTTATCCCATAGGTGTAGTGGTAGACCTTGGTCGTGCAACATCACCCTCACTTCCCCTACTATGCTTTTGTTCTTCCTCTCAACCATCCCATTCTAATGAGGGTTATGGGGTGTCCTCAACTCCCATTCAATCCCTTCTACTGCATAGAAGTTATTAAACTCATCTGAGACATAAACACCATCAGTATCACTTTGTAGAGCTTTAAACTTATTTCATGAATATTTCTCTACCAATGCTTTAAACTCAAAAAACATTTTGAGAGTTTGATCCTTTTTCGACATCCAAAATATCCAACATTTTCGAGAAAATTCATCAAAAAATATAACATAATACATTTGTTTGGCCATGGATGATGTCGAGAATGGTCCATACACATCTAAATGGACTTGCTCTAGAATAGCCTTTTCTTGATTGTCTCTGTCGTGAAAGGAAGACTTGGCTTATTTTCCCAAAGTAAACTCCTTGCATGTATCAGCTTGGTCAAGCGTACCTTTGGGAAGATTGATAGAGATCTACTGCAATATCTTCAAAGCATTTGATGCAAGTGGCCCAACTGGCTGTGCCACAACTTTCCAATGTCTTGAATCTACATCATTTCTTCTTTTTGACTCAAATCAACATACTCCTTTACCTCCAAGTGATAGATATTCTACAGTTACACCTGATTCCCTATCTTCTTTACTTGACTCATGGCTATGTGTTGAAGGAACGCCTTTCCTTTTGAGAAGATCACACCATAGCCTCTATCGTCAAGCATGGAAATAGATACCAAGTTCTTCTTCAACCTAGGAACATACATAATTAATCATGGAGCCCCATCCTCCCTCTAAAAATTAATTGTGCCCAATCCAGTAACACTATACTTCTCGTCATCATCGATAGTGATATGCATGTAGAGATCTTTCTCTTCCAAGTCACTGAACAAATCTTTGTATCCAGTCATGTGTAATGAAGCTCCATTGTATAAGTACCATACACTTCCCATCATTGATGACATCATGCATGCAATAAGGGAATATTCCAATTTGAATTGAGAGGCCAAAGCCTCACGCACCACTCCTCTTGAGGACTTCTTCTTGGACTTCTTGACTGGACAATTTGTAGCAAAAATGGCCCAGTTTATGATAATGAAAACACTTAAATTTTGTCATGTATTTATTCTTACATCCATGATAAGAATCCACTTTGGAGTGGGAAGCTTTCCCTTTCCCCTTCTTCACCTTAATTACTATAGCAAGATTCTCTTCATCATCAGTCTTTGATGAAGAGCCATCCTTGGTGTTCCTCTTGATATCCTCCTGCATAAAATCTGGCCACAGTCAGTCCCAATCCAGAATCTTCTCCCGACCATTGACAGAGTTCTGATAACTATGCCAACTCTTTGGGATTCCTATAAGAGCAAGACTCACCATATCATCCTCAAAAATTGTGATTCCAACACTTCCAAGTTCATCATGACACTAAGTGAACATGGTAAAGTATTTTGGAATCATCTCGCCTTTCTCCATTTTGGTTTTTCGAAGTTTTTCCTTCAATGACAATTTCCTTTGGTCACTACTGTTTTGATACAAGTTCGTCAATGTTTTCCACATAGCATACAGAGTTTCCTTTCCATGGAGTCATGAGACAATGCGGTCTCGAACTCTCTCCAGGATTATTTGCCTCACCTTTGCCACACATTTATTCCATTCAACCAAATTATGTGTGTCTGATGTCGCTGGCTTAGGAATTTCTTGATCAATGAATTCCTTCAAGCCATTGCCCTCTAGCACAACCTCCATTCTATACATCCATGCTATAAAATTCAAGCTGCCTTCCAAGTCATATTCCAACCGCAAACCGTAGAATGCCATCAACCAATCTTGTAGTATGTATTGAAAATTTGAATTTCACCTATAACCCAAAAATAAAAGCTTCAAAATCTCCTCTATTGGAATGTGCTTAGCTCTAGTACCATGTAGAAAATCCTCTAGATTCACAAGCTCATGCAATGTATTAAAGTACAGGACAAGATTCTACTTCTACTTTCAACCAGCAGAAGCCAATATATGAATGAAAACAATATGAATAAGAAGAAGATAATCAATGGCACATAACACAAGATGTATATGGGGAAGCCCACTACTCAAAATCCCACTATATGTATTGCATATATCAGAAATATGAGTTAATAAACAAAGATTTTTCTCGTTAGAATTATTCTGCACAAGTATGCTCAACTCTCTTAGCCCACAAGCAAGATCTTGGCCAACACTTAGCCAATTCTTCATCTCTCCAAGCCCATAATCTCTTCCATAAATCCTAGGATGAATAGCCCGTATTTAAAGGGAATTCACGCTTTCAAAACTATGCAATACAAACATAGGTCCTTCTTTGATTGCATGCATTATATTTACAACTGAGTAAATCATGCAACTAATAGTACACTGTCCTTGCACTCTAGTCTCAACTGTGTCTTTCTCAAAATCAACATGCATGAGTTTATGATGAGGGAATCTTCAGTTAACTAGAGTGACACTTGTGGATGCACTAGTGCATCAACTAACTATTAACTCTCTATTATTTCCTCAAACAATTTGTAACTAATTTAATTAAATATAACTTAATAAACTGAGTTATCTAATCTACAACTCAATTTAAACTCATACTAGACCCCTAAAACTTGGGGAGAACATATACATGACTTTAGAAAGACTTCCAAATCAAAATTCACAAGTTAATTAAGGTAATTAAACTTAATGAACTATTTACAAGTTTATATGAGAATAGAATTTGATTTTAATTCTCAGTTTAATTCAAGGACAAATTAAACTGCAATTTCTTGGTGCCATTTCTCAACATTTTTTGGGGATGTTTATGGTATATGTTGTTTTCGTATGTACTGAAGAAATTAAATTATTTTGGTGGCTTTGGTTCCTGTTATCCATCACTTTGTGGGTGATATCCCCAAAATAAATTCTTCTTCATGATGAGCCTTAGCGAGTAGCCAATAACCCCTTGATGGCTCCTACTAGATCATTGTACAATTTGTCTACCACCTAAGCCAGCCATGTGGTCCCTCACCCACCTCTATTGATCGTATTTTTGAAGGTGGGCCTCCCAAATCTAAAGGTACGTATTTTAATTTGGTAATTGAGTATTGGGTTTAGTTATCATGGATACTTTTGGGTATGAATTGTTGGGGGGATTTGGCAAAAACATTGGGCTTAATTTGTGCTCCTATCCCCATGATATCTTTTGGTTTCTACCCTTGGATCTTAGTCCTGTGGAATTTCCTTCATTGACCATTAGGTTCTAGGGTGGTACTACTTGGTAAACCTTGACTTTGGGTGTGTGGTCCCACCCCTTTACCCACACATATTACTCCCTTTCCACTCACTATACCACCATTCATCTTTTCTCCCACCTAGGTCCACATTCCCATTCTGGGTCCAGATAGGGTTAGTCTCCCTATCCCCTTTCCCCCACCTTGGGTTAGCCCTAGAATGATGCCCCGAAGGCTAAAGAAATTAAAATAAAAAGTGAAAATCATAATTGGCCGCATTTAATAGGAAATTGCTATACAAGAAAATGACGTCCTCATCAGCTTAGAGGATAAATAAATGGTGATTGAAGGATTGACCGAGTTCAGAGGCCCAGTTGTCAAGCTAATGTTGCCTAAACACTAGCAACATGCTTTATAAAGATTCCTAGCAAGGATAAGGGTCTATTATGCCCAAAGTAACTATATTTGTTACCTTAGTAAGAGCGTTAGTGAACCCCTAATGAGTTTATATGGGTCAAGGGAACAAGTTTCCTGAGAAAATATCCCTAGATTCTCTCCTATGTCAGCTCATAAAAGTAGGGAAACATCAAAACTCAACTTGTTTGGGGGAATTAATAATTCCTAATAGAGTATGCAAATGGGAAAGAGCACAAAGGCATGGAAACATCATTTCTTTTGTCCAATGGAACTCATGAAGGACTTGGCAACCCTAACCTCACATGCTATATATGGAAGGCTATAGCCATTGTGAAAGAGGTCGAACCACTTGAAAGGATTGCCTATTTGACTGTCGAGTAGAGTCTCAATCTAAGGAATCATAAGAGGTTAAGAAGGGGGAGAGAGAGAGAGAAGCTAGAGGGGTAAGGGAAGGTTGATGCAACTGTTGGTTGTAATCACTCTTTCTACATCAATATAGAACTGCAGTTGTGTTGTCCACTCCAAGATGTTGATAATATGACTTGTTTGTATGTTTATTCAATATCATTAGCATGAGTGCCTTAGTTATATGCAACTAGATGTCTTTATATGTTCATGCATTGTTTATCAAGGTTTTATGTTGTGATATTATGCTTGCCTTTACTGTGTGCAGGTTTGATCTGGATCTGGCTCAAGGGTCTTTTGTCTAGCTGCATTTTGCTCTCCAGCAACACCGCACTAAGACTCGAGGTAATAATTCCTTCTCGCTTTTTTATTCGTTTGTTAAACACAGATATGCATGTATCTTTGTGGCAATTACAACTAATCTGACTGTATGCCAAGGATCCTCGGAATATCCTTGATGATTCCTATATCACCAAACACCCGTGCATTAATCCCTATAGCAGAAATTGTACCAAAAAATGCGAATGATGGTTGTGACAAAAATAATTATCACGTAGGAAAAATCCATTAGATGAGCTCTACCCCAATCATTAGCCATCACCCTAGTTCCATAGGCCCTAGATGAGCCTCCTCTATCATTTAAGAACCCATGATTATACTAATCCGTGGAGGGAAATGAACTATCCTGCCTAAAGGGCGTAATCCCTAATATATCTTACACATCATGCTCTTGTCCTTTGAGCCGCAAGAATTTAATTAATGAAATTTCATAAAAGGAAAAATGTATATGAAGAAGGGTGGAAAAATCAAGGCCATGGCACCTCATGTACCATGACTGCGCCCTCCAATACATTACATACCTAGGTGTGGGCTTCCCTTTATCTAGCTACCCCTATTACCCACTATGTGGCCCAGGGTTGCCCCTCTCATTCTTTATTCGACCTCCCTCATTTGTCACTTGTCACCCCCATTACAGTGATCTACCTTGGAAAATTACCCCCTTTAAGGACTAAAACCACCTAATAAGGTACTTGGCTAACCCCATTTGGAGCTTGGAACACTAGCACATGTCAAATCCAACTATGGAAGGGCATGCCATTATGAGGTGTCCTCGTTGTTATCCATGATTTGTAAGATCTTTTACCCAATTATTTTAATGGTTGGTTGTACTAGAAGCCTAGGGGATGTATTGGATCTTATGCTAGATTACATGTGGTTTCCATTTGGATTTGGTCTCCCTATATTGGATCCTAACCCCAAAAGTCTACATTGGCACATGTAGGGTGTGCATAGAGAGCCATTGGCCTCCACAGGAGCATACAACACTCCATGGATCTTCATGGATGCTCGGTGATTACTAGTGATCCACTTTTGGGATGATGGTGATATGGTTAGTACATTATGCCCAACAAGACCCCACATGAGCCCCACACTCTTGATAGGTGTCCTAGGACTTCTACAATGTCATGGAAACATCAATTCCACCACTTGTACCCTTGCAAAGGATCTCCAATTCATATGGGGACCGATGGGGTCATCTTTGTGCTCTCATACCCACTTGAACCACCACATATCTAGTGCTTGGAGAGCAAGGGGCCACCCCCTTGTCTGTCATATTCTGAGGAATTTATTCCTCAATATGGCACTTCAGGATATTATTTTTCCTTTGGTGGGCCCTACGATATGCACATATTATTAATTGGTTCCTTGTCAGGCTTATTTTTACATTTGTGAGCTAGTTTGGTGGGCTTGTCACCAATCGGAGTTTTATTTGCACATTATTTTATCGTTAAGGGGTAATGTAGGCCCATAGGATAATTGAAACTCCTTAGGAGGCCATATATTGATGTTAGATACACTTATTTTTATCATCACTTGACTTCGAATCTCTCTAATCATAGATTATTTCATAGTTTTTCCTTGGTGGATATTTTTTGGAGATGGATGAATTTTGATGTATGGATCTGGGCTATTTATCTTGTCCTGGAGATTTTTTGAGAAAAAAAAATGCTTTTTCGATATACTCTATAATGTTGAAAGTAAATTTTAATGTTATTATTCTTGTTGTTGCATATTGCCAAAATTAGGGCTAGTTGATACATTATTGAAATCATGTGGAATTGACATGTTTTAGCTAATTTAATGTATGGGCCAATGCGATATGAATGAAATTTCATAGATATTTATTTGTCTTAAGAATATTTCATCATTTGATTTGAAGCATAAATTCTTGGCGATCACTTTTTTGTTTCTTTCTCTCAACATTGGACGAAGTTGAGTTTTCGAGCCTCCTTGATCAAGAAACCAAGTTCTTACTCATCATTATCCTTGACTCCATATCCCCAAGTGAACTAGGTGCTAATCCCTCAAAAAGGGTGATCATTTTAACCCTCCTTTTACCACTTTCCTATTTTCCCCCATGTTTAGCCCCATTAGGTAACCTAGGCCATCAATTTCTAGGGAATTGACCCAAGGAAAAACTTTAATCTCCTACAGGCTACTACGTTGGTGGGTCCCCTCCCTCTCCTCTAGATTTGTGGAAATTCTAACATTGGAATCTTTGGGAATCCTAAGCCCTAGCTCTAGGCTAAAATTTTACCTAGGCATCCCCAAGGCTAGACCTCAATAGGATCAATTCAAGATTTTGATGTAAATATTTTTTTTGGTCCTTTCCTTTCACCTTGTCTATGATAGGAACATCATTGGTTTCTATATTCCATCCATGAATCTATACTAGGCCCACTTGTCCCTATGTGGTCCCACTTCTCAAAAAATATTATTTTTCAATGACCAATCGGGAAACCATGTTTCCCAAGGATTATATGGATTGGGAAACTTCTTCACAAGCCTGTGATTTCTCCCTAAACATTATTATCATCACTTCTCATCCCTGGTGGGCCAAGTCCCTTGCTTAAAGAGTCTTAGTTTCATCTCTAGTGTTTCTTCGTTGCCAGTAGGCTTAGATAATACCTTGTGCTGGACCTTAGAATTACTCTTTCCTTGAAAAAATTTCTCACTTCTTTCTCTTGTTTTCCATAAAAGACAGATCCCCATCACTGATAAATGATAGATTTTGTCTCAAGGAGGACTTTAAATGATTGAAATGTTATACTTTTATGTTTTTTCTATTTGAAATAAGTTTTTGCAAATTATCTACGGAAAACATCCTATTCTACAGCTAATTGTGTGTTATTTAGCTACTTCCATAGTTCAAGAGATTACAGGTGTCAAACGAAGAAACCAACCACATGGGCATCTCTGGAATCATCTCGACATGGATCCTATCCTAGTCACCTAGCCCAGATCAATAAAAAAGCTAGCTCAAGACCACAGTCAAGGGTGGAATCAAACGTATGAAACCTAGAAGCAATAGGACTCTTTGTCTAGCCTTTCGTGGTTAATCAATAAATCCAATAGATCTATTGAAGCATTAACTCGGATCAGCCACCTATGTCAACAATTTTGTGGAACCACCTTGTTCGAATTCAAGAAACTTGTAGCTAATCAGACATTTATGCAGACTAGTTGTAATACGTGTAGACCAACTGTAACTAATTTTCCTCAAAATACAGTTATGAATATTTTCTTTTAAATACCAGTTGAATATACCTAGAGGGAGTTCAAAGTTTTCGGTGTATCAACTTTAAACTTATCAGCGTTTTAATTTTGGAATTTTGTTCTTGTTTTATAATACAAAGTTGTGTCTTGACTGAAGATCATTTGAAGGAGCATTTGAATTAACTTAGTAGCTGAACCTAGTTAGTTGCAGAGGGCCCCTACGCTGAAAGTGGTTTTCTTCATTCTGTTAAGTTTTAAATTCCTCATTTCCTTTTAGTAGTGTTTATAACTTAGTATTTCTTGTAGTTTAATTTCTTTTAGTTTTAATCAGTAGCATAATGTTAGAATTCAATTGTGCAGTCTTGTTTCCCCAATCCATTTCATAAAGGAAATGACTTTGTTTCTAAATAGAGTAATATTGAAAGTAATGAGGATGCACTATTGATTAGCTTACTCATTGTTTTTGTTATTTATTTCTTCGTTTAGGTTGTCAATGCACTGTATTAATGAATGTTTTTGGTCACCATTTCAAGTTGATAGCCATCCTAAACTAAATGGTTGAGAATTCACTTTACATAAGGGTTGAAACCAATCAGTTACCATATGCATGTTTTTATTTAGTTTTTACTAGATCATGATGTACAAAAGTTGCTTGAATTCCATATCAAGGAGGTTATCTTTCAAAATTGAAGGTTAGAGTAACTAGAAGTAGTTCAGTTAATTTCATTTTCTATATTTATTCCAACATGACTTACAACTTTACCTTATAGTTTCAAGAATTGTTCATGAATTAGGATTAGATGAGAAGATAGGACAGTTGATCTGTTTTTCCTTCTTTTAACTTAGATTTTGACTAGTTTTAAGTTCTTGGTTGACCTTTACGAAATCTAGATTTAGTTTCTCATAGTTCAATTGTATATAATTAGGAATCAAAGAATAGAAGCCCCCAAAACAATATAAAATACAAAACAACGAAGTAATAGGGTTAACTAGCACATATAGTGCACTACACTTCATAAACTTATGAGCCTCAGTTGATAATTTATGCAAAGCAATTTAGGACACTAAATTGACTAAACATTTTGGCACCATTGTTGGGGAAGTGTAACTAGGTAACCTTATCTCTTACATTAAAAAACTTGATATGCATAGAGAAAGAGAATCTAGGGGTAGATTTATAGTTAGAGGCATGAGTTCAATTCCTACAACACCACCTACTACACCAATAACAAGAAGAGATACACCTCCACCTCAAGCTCATACACCCAGCCATAGAACTCCTGAAATTCCATGGGCAGAAATCCATCAAAAAAATATCCTACTTCATCTACCAAGGCAATCCTAGTAGAGAAAAATCTTGGGTCTCCAACAGCAGGAGTAGCATTTTTCACCTCCACAGGGGAGCACATTTTAGTTGAATAATTAGGAATACTTGGTGAAGAAGAAGAAGTAGAACCTCTCTCCCATATCCTATTAATAGAAGAACCATAGGAAGACAAAGTAACCTTGCAGGTTGAGCCTTATACTGACTCTGAAGAAACTATAATGGCAGAAGAAGGAGAGGATGGAGAATTCACATTGTTTGGAGGAGGGGGTAGAGGAAGAGGTAGAGGAAACAATGGAGGAGGTAGAGGAAATAATGGAGGAGGCAGAGGAAATAGGGAAATAAATAGTTATTTCGGATAC
This sequence comes from Pinus taeda, assembly GCA_000404065.3. NCBI lineage: Eukaryota > Viridiplantae > Streptophyta > Pinopsida > Pinales > Pinaceae > Pinus > Pinus taeda. The sequence continues at coordinate 21,134 of APFE030130855.1, forward strand.
CCTATAGTGGATGAAGAAACAAATGCGACAATGAAAAATATCTCACCTTCTGTCCTCCCAAATTTCCATGGGTTAAATGGTGAGGATCCTGAAACATTTTTATTTGAGTTTGAAGTATTGTGAAGAACCTATTATTATCTACAAGACTCTCAAAAAATTATGTTGTTCCCTTCAACACTAAAAGGAGCTGCTTTGAATTGGTTCATGGGGTTAGTCACTCAATCCATTAGAACATGGAATGACATGAAAAAAGTGTTTTTGGATAGGTATTGGGACTATTGCATGCCTGCTAATCACAAAGATGAAGTGTTCAAAATGATGCAAAGAGAGGATGAAAAATTAGAGGATTTGATTGAGAGATTCAACTATAGTTTGAAAAGAGCAAATATGGACAAATTATATGAAGATACTTTAAGAGATCTTTTATTAAAATCCATTAGAGATGAGTGGATAGATATCCTTAACATGACAGGGAGGGGAGATATCTCTCAACTCCCATTAAATGACATAGGATAATTATGTGTTCATCTCTCAAGAGGGAAATCGAAAAATAGGAAACATCAAAGAGATCCTTCTCTTGTTAGAGTAAATAAATATACAACTAGATCAGTGAGTAGGGCAAAAATTGGTAATATGCTTGATGAATTCAACATATATATTCTAGGGAGTATTAGTGAGAAAATAGACATCGTTACGTTGCAAAACAAGAAGAAAACAAAGGCTGATGCTTTAGCTATTCTTTTTCCAAAATGTAAAAAAATACATGCTCTAAGAGAATGACCTTTGGATGCAAAAATTATAGAGACTTGTATGATTTGCTCAGAGAATCATGAGACCAAAGGTTTTCCTTCAATTCAAGGTCTTAAGATTGTTTCTCAAGAAGAAACAGTTCCAAATTCAGCAAAACTTCTTTTCTTTGTCTGTAGAAAACCTTGGCAGGGGCCACAAAATCAAGGATTTAACAATCAAATGTATCTTTAGCCCCCACCAAATTGGAATTCTTGGCAGCAACCTTGGCCTCAACCTCAATCTCAATCTCAACCTTGGGCACAAGGAGTACAAAATCCTTATTGGAGATTTTCTCAATATTACCAATATCCTCCATCATATAAAAATTGTCCTTCCTCACACATTCCACAATGAAATTAGTAGCCACAACTTCAAAATCAGAACACTCAACTTTCTTTACCATTTCCACAACAAAATCCACTACAAATTCCACAACAAAACCAAAATCCTCAACTCTTACTACCATTTTAGCAGAGACCAAATCAACTACCTGCCCAACCATTACCAAACCCCAACAGTAAAAATCCTTAGAATACATACATAGTGGAAGGACAAGAATTTCTAACTTATATGATCACTCCTCTAGATCTCAATGTTGTTCAACTAAGATCTGGTAGGGTATTAGAAAAGGAAAAGCCTTTTGTAGTTATTAAGGAACAAGACAATTCCGTGGAAGATTCTCTATAGCCCAATAAAGTTTTGAGGAAACATCTCTCCAAAACCAAAATATTGAACATGAAAAAAAGAAGGACCAGTGAACTCAACTCCTATCATTGAGCAGCTAGTGTCTACTTCTACACCTCCTTTTCCTGAAAGATTACAAGCTGATAAAGGAGTAGAAAAGAAAATCATGTTGCCTAATTATGATTTTCTAAATGAACTAAAAAATGTTGTATCAAAATTCCTTTGTTACAAGCCATTAAGGAGATTCTGATACTAGCTAAAACAATAAAGGAGTTGAGCATAAAGAAACGAGGAAGAAAAACAAAGGAAACAAAAAGTTTTCACCTGGTAGGAAAAATAGCAGATATAATGATGGGAAAAATTGCCATACAAAAATATGTAGATCCAGGAAGTCCAATTGTGAAAACACATATCAATGGAGTTGAAATTCCAAATACATTGATTGATTTAGGGGTAGAAATAAACATCATGAACAAACAAACCATGGAACAACTCAAACTTCCTAATCTTCTTTACACACCTACATTACTACAATTAGTGGATAGATCTGTAATCAAACTAGATGGAGTATTAGAAGACATTTCAGTATCCTTAGATTCTTGGGAATATCTTGTTGATTTTATGATCTTGACCCCCAAGAAAAATTTAGGAGGACATCCACTCATATTAGGAAGACCTTGGCTGGCCACATCTGATGCCTTCATTCACTGTAGATCTAGTGATATGTATATTTTTGATGGAATTCAACAAATAAATTCACTCTATATCCTCTAGAAAGAAAAATCACAGAAATAGGTGACAAATAATGGATAGATGATGAAAATGACATTCAGCCTCTCTTTACTATTTCAGATATTAGTAAAGATAGACAAATATTAAAAACAATGGAAAATTTTGACTCATCTCCAGAATATGAACATGATAAATTTCAAGAAAAATCCAATATTGAATATTTGTCATCTAGGCAGATGTCTCTTTATTCTATGGAAGAATTTGGTATTTCTACAACTGAAATCTTTCTAGGGAGAACATTGAACATAAACAATAACTTGGAAAAATTACAACATGAAAAGCTAATCAACACATTACAACAACATTCTGCTGCATATGCATGGGAATATACTGACATGAAAGAAATTAGTCCTAAGACTTGTACACATCACATCTACATTGAGGAAAATTGTAAACCTATCAGACAACCTTAGAGAAGGATGAATCTAAATCTTAGGGAAATTGTGAAAGAAGAGTTACAAAAGCTGATGAATATAAACTTCATTTACCCAATTTTAGACACCCAATGGGTTTCCCCTTTAGTGATTGTGCCTAAAAAAAATGGTAAATGGAGGGTGTGCATTGATTATTGAGAATTGAATAAATCTTCCCATAAAGATCATTTTCCTTTGCCCTTTATAGATCAAGTGTTAGATACATTATCAGGTAATAAGTATTTCTCATTCTTGGATGGTTTTAGTGGTTATAATCAAATTTAGATGGCGCCTGAAGATCAAGACAAAACTACACTTACTTGTCCATGGGGAACCTATGCCTACCGAGTACTTCCTTTTGGGTTATGTAATGCACCTACAACATTCCAAAGAGCAGTACTAGGATTTTTTTTTGATCTAATACATGATTATGTAGAGGTATATATGGATGTCTTTATAGTCTATGTGAGTATATTTGAAGAATCTTTGGAGAATTTGGAAAAAGTTCTTAAAAGAAGTAAGGGTGCAAACCTTTCACTAATCAATGAAAAATGTTTTATGACGTTTATAGAAGGTATTGTTTTAGGGCATCACATTTCAGGAGAAGGGATTAAAGTTGATAAATCTAAAGTTGAAGTCATCTCTAAATTATCAATTCCAAATAGCCAAAAGGATGTTTGAAGTTTTCTAGGATTTACAAGATACTATAGATGATTTATAGAAAATTTCACTAAAATAGCATCCCCACTCTTCAAATTAGTCACCAAGGATTATGAATTCTATTGGAATCCTGACTACCAGTTAGCATTTGAGACCTTAAAAACAAAAATTTATGAAGCACCCATGTTGAGAGATCCAAATTGGAAACTACTTTTTCACATTTCAACAGATGCTTCAGATACAACTCTGGGAGCTGTATTAGGACAAAAAGACTTGATTCCCTATGCCATCTACTATATAAGTAAGAATTTGACTCCCACTGAGTTGAATTATACTATGATTGAAAAGGAATGTTTAGTTGTTGTTCATGCAATCAACAAGTTCAAACATTATATAAATGGCTATGAAACCTTTGTTCATACAGTTCACTCTACAATTAGATACTTAATGAATAAACCTATTACTAATGGTAGAGTTACAAAATGGTTTTTACTCTTGCAAGAATTCAATATTATTGTGCTAGATAGACCTGGAAAACAAAACATATTTGTTGATTTCTTGTCCAGAATTTAAAATATCAAAGATGACTCTTTGGTTGAAGATAATTTTCCTAATGAATATCTTTTTGCAATGACTACTCAAACTCATTGGTTTGTAGATATTGCTAATTACTTAGTCACAAAGAAATTTCCTTCACATTTGTTTCCTAGAGAGAAAAGAAAAACCATTCAGATAAGTGCAAGATATTCATGGATGACTAATGAATTGTATAAAATAGGCCCATATCCTATGATCAGAAGATGTGTTAGGGAAGATGAAATGCCTGATATTCTTAAGACATGTCATGATGAGCTGTGTGGTGGACACTTGCTGACAAGAGGATAGCCTATAAAATCCTTTATTTAGGATATTATTGGCCATCAATCTTCAAATATGCCAAATAATATGTTAGGAGGTGTAATAGCTTCCAGAGGGTAGGGAAACCTACTCCTTCAAATGAAATGCCACTAAAAATTGAAGTGCTCATTCAACCTTTTGAAAAATGGGCCTTAGATTTTGCTGTGCCAATTAATCCTTCATCTAAGAAAAAGAAGTATATATTCGTATGTACTGATTATGTCACTAAATGGGTAGAGGCCAAAGCATTACCTTTCTCTAATGAAAAATTTGTAGTTAATTTTCTTTTTGAGGACATCCTCACTCGTTTTTGTGTTCCAAGAGAAATTGTGATAGATCAGGGATCTCAATTTACATCTAAAATGGTGAAGGGTCTTGTGGAAGATTACAAGATCAAACATAGGAAATCTACTTCTAATCATCCACAAGCAAATGGTCAAGATTAATCTACAAATAAGGTGACTGAAGGAATTCTCACTAAGAATGTGAATCTACATAGAAGAGATTGGGTAGAAAGGCTTCCTGAGGCCTTATGGGACTATAGAACTACATGGAGGAACGCAATGGGACATACGCCCTATGAACTTGTTTATGGGAAGCAAGCCATGTTCCCTATACAGTTTCAAATCAAAACTTTCAAGATGGCAGTCCAATTAGGACTTGATTTATCAGAGGCACAGAAACATAGGTTGGAGTAACTCAATGAACTTGATGAAATCAGGCAAGATGAAGTCTAAAGAACCAATATAGTCCAACAAAAGAGGGCTAAATGGCATGATAAATATATTAAGGAGAAGAAGTTTCAAGCAGGAGATTGGGCACTGTTATTCGATTCAAAGTTCAAATATTTTCAATGGAGGTTTCAAACTCATTGGATTGGGCCATATGATATTGAAGAAGTCTTTAATAACGGAGCATTTAAGATAATGATGATAGATGGAAGCAAAATACCTCTTCTTGTGAATGGTAATTAGTTGAAGATATATCAAAAACCAATTTCAAGAGAGGATTTCATTAAAATTTTCCAGAATAACTCTGAAATGGAGCTAGTGAAGAAGAATTATTCTTCTTCACTAAATTAGTCTTTCTTTTTCCTAAGAAATGATTGATAAAAAGAAAAATTAAATAAATAAATAAATAAATTGTATGAGGTTGAAAACCAATCATTAATTGGCATACTTATACTGAAAATACAGGGTGAAAATTAGAGATTTCTGACATCCTATATTTTCCATTTCATTTCTGTAATAAGTATTGACAAAAAATCTACATCCATTTACAATTTAGAGTCAACAAATTCATCATCTCATTCCATCTCCTTCTGTCTTCATTTTTCTACTGTTCTACTTCATCTCACTATCATATTTCATTTACATTTTATCTTTTTACAATTTCACCCCATTTCACCCTATTTTTCATTTTATATCATATCTCATTCCATTTCATTGTCTAACTCATTTCCATTTTATTTTTACATTCACATTCCATAAGCCATATTTCATCTTTCCTTCTTTTCACATTGTGCAGCTAATTCCATTCCGCATCTACTCGATCCTTGGATGGGAGGGAATGATAGAAATTGAGTCGGCGAAGAATTATTTTTTCCTTAATAGTGAGACACGGTGAATCGATGTCATCTACTAAAGTGAATTTTGGATTATCGATTGAGAAGGTATTGAGGATGCTTTTGAAAGGGTAAGGGTACATGCCCACCTATTTCATATGTATTTCTACTGATCCCTAGGCTAGACTAGCCTACCTTGGTTTATCCTATCTTAGACCACTATAAGATACTCTAGCTTAGCCTATCCTACTCTAAGCCTATACTAGCCTAGCCTATTCTAGTCTATACTACCTTATTTACACCATCCTAGCTAACTTCAGCCTAGCCTAGCCTTCTTAGTCTGTTTTAGCCTACTATATCCTAGGAGATCCTAACATTTCCTACTTCAGACTACTCTACCTAGTATATCCTAACATACATTAGCCCACTCTAGCCTAGCCTATTCTAGCATATCCTAACATATCCTAACCTATCCTAGCATACCCTAGCCTAAGCTATCCCATCATAGCCTATTCTAGAAAATATTGTCCTAGCATAGTCTACCTAAGCCTAGCCTAACTTTCTCTAGCCTACCCTAGAATATCCTACTCTACTCTAGGCTAAACTAAGCTAGGCTAGCCTACTGTAGGCTAGCTTAGCCTAGGTTAGCCTACTCAAGCCTAAAGTAACCTAGACTAGCATAGCCTAGCATAGCCTAGACTATTCTAACCTAGCCAATCCTAGCCTACTCTAACTTAACCAACTCTCACCTAACATATCCTACCATAGCCTAGCCTAACCTACTCTAGCCTGGCCTAACCTACCCTTTCCTATACTAGCCTAACCTAGCATACTCTAGCCTAACCCAGCCTAGCTTAGCCTAGCCTAGCCCAACCTAACCTAGCCTAATTTACTCTAGCCCTAGCCTAGCCTAGCCTAGCCTAACTTACTCTAGCCCTAGCCTAGCCTAGCCTAGTCTAGCCCTAGCCTAGCCTAGCCTAGCTTAGCCTACCCTTGCCTAGCTTAGCCTAGCCTAGCCTAGCCTAACCTAGCCCTAGCCTAGCATACTTTAGTATAACCTACTCTAGCCTATCCTAGCATATACCCTAGCCTAGCACACACTAGCTTATCCTACTCTACTGTAGACCAACCTATTATACTCTAGTTTAGCCTACTCTACCCTACTTTAGGCTAGCCTACTCTAGCCTAGACTCGCCTAGCCTTTCCTAACAAACTCTAACTTAACCTAGCTATCTTACTTTATCCTAGCCTAACCTAACATACCTTACTCTATACTAGCTTAGCCTAGCATAACCTATTCTTTCCTAGCATACTCTATCCTAGCCGAGCCTAAATAATGCGATTTTTAGAGGTATTTTCCAATATGTATTAAAAATAAGGGTATTGTTTAGTATTCAACGAATGCATGTCATATGTTAAAGGTTCATTAAGTGAAACCCCATGAATTTACACTAATCAAGCCTATCCTAATTTAGCCAAGCCTAACTTAGCCTAACCTAGCTTGATCAAGCTTACTCTAGCCTAGCCCAACATAGTTTAACCTACTCTAACCTAGCCTAACCTAATCTAGATTACAATACTTTAGCCTAAATTAATCTAGCCTAGCCTAGCCTAGCCTAGCCTAACTTACTCTAGCCCTAGCCTAGCCTACTTTAGCATAACCTACTCTAGCTTAGCCTACCCTATCACACACTAGCCTAGGCTAGCTTAGCACACACTAACCTATCCTACTCTACTCCAGACTGACCTACTATACTCTAGTGTAGGCTTCTCTAACTTATTTTATCCTAGCGTACTCTACACTCGTCTAGCCTAACCTAGCCTAGCCTAGCCTTACCTAGCCAAATATAGCATAAAATAGCCTAACATATTTTATCCTAGTCTAGTCTAGTTTCTCCTAGCTTAGCTTACTCTATCCTATCCTACCCTAGCCTAGCCTACTCTTGCCTAACTTACTCTATCCTACCATAGCCTAACATAACCTAGCTTACTCTTGCCTACTTTAGCCTAGCTCAACCTAACCTAACATATTCTAGCCTAGTCTATCCTAGCATAGATTAGACTACTTTAGCCTAGCCTTTAGTACTGTGGTTTAGCATACTCTAGCCTAGCCTAGCCTAGCTTAGTTTACTCTACCATAAACTAGCCTACTCTAGTCTACTCTAACCTATCCTAACTTAGAATAATCTAGCCTAGTTTAGCCTATTCTAGCCTAGTCTACTCTTTCCTAGCCTAGCCTAGCCTAGTGTAGCCTACAAAAGCCTAAAGTACTATAGCCTAGCCTAGCCTACACTAACCTAACCTACCCTAGCCTAGCCTACTCTAGCCTAACCTACTCTGGCCATGCTTAGCCTAGCCTAGGCTGCTCTAACCTAGTCTAGCCCACTCTAACATAGCCTAGGTTGGAATAGCCTACTCTAACCTTGTCTATCCCACTCTAACATAGCGTAGGTTGGACTAGCCTAGATTAGCATAGCCTAGTCTACTCTTGCCTAGCCTAGTGTACTCTAGCCTAGCCTACTATAATCTATCCTAGCCTAACCTACACTAGTATAGCCTAGCCTAGCCTAGCCTACTCTAACATAATTTGACCTAGCCTACTCTAGCCTAGCGTTGACTATCATGGCCAACTGTTGGGCCTTAGAAATGCCCTCATTTTTAATGTACAACATTATCGTGTATGAAGCATATTCATACACTTTCTACCATATTCATATCCATTTCCCATAACTCATGCCTTAAACCATGACAGTTAAATATCATAGTTTTATTGTGTTTTTAATGTCTTAAGGGTTACTTTACGATGATTTACTAATGATGGTTTCACTAAGTTCATTTGTTGCAGATTTCCATCACTGAAATTATTCACAAGGCACTTAGCCTAGTTACTGTAGAGTTGAGTAAGGAAGGAGATTACTCTAGGTGAAAATATGAATTTTGTGACCAAATTGTAAAGAATCTAGACATTTCAAGACTTGCATCGCGCTCAAAATATCCTCTTTCATATAACCCAAAAACGGTTTGGCAATATTCATCACCAAAAGGAAGTTAAGTTCAAAACAATTCTTAAGTAGAGATCTTAAGTACAGAACTGTTGAACGTGAATGGTTTTGGTTCTGAATGGTTTTTGAATAGGTTAGCCATGTGGAGGACCACAATTTGCCTAATTTATTTTAGGATCCTTGACAAAGATACATGCATCTGATCGAGGAATGATTTCATGCGCCCGTGATAGCCATTTGTTAATAAATTTGCTATGTTAAGTTCTTGGTTAGCTTAGCTCTGTTCCACTGACTGTCTTTTTAAAGACCCAATGAGCTGAGATTAGGGCGGAATTATTAGTTGCTGAATGCAAAGCGTTGAGCTATTGTAGATCCTTTTTATTTTAATCAAAGAACTCTGTTCTACTGATTTAACATGGGCATGTGTTAATTTAGATTATTGCGAATATAGTTAGAGAGAGTTTTTAATTTGAATGTGTTATATTTCCTTTTTATTGCACATTTTCTAGGCTCACTTGGGTATGGAAAGGGCCCACCACAACCTGTGATTGAGCTCTTTATAATTCATAAGTATATTAGCTATATTACTGTGTTCACTTTCGTTCCAGCAACACATGGATTGATTGGAATTTTAGTTTGAATTCATAGATTTTGAATTGATCTCAGTGTGTTTATAATCGTTTATGATATTGTGTTGATCTAGTTTTGAAACTACACTCTATTCATTGCATTGTGTTTATGAATTCTTCCGCAGAGCTCTGTCTCTTATAAAAATGTTGTGTTGTTTTAAGTATCAGTGAAACATCTATACAAAGAACCTTATTCGAATGATTTTGTGCATGCGTGTCATCAATTCGTGAATTGTAGTAAGAGTTTCTTAGTGTGCTTTCATTAGCCAACAATGAATTTGATTGAATGTGTGAAGTGTGAATCCATAGATACATTCAGTGATTGTGTGTGAATGAAAAAGGGTGTGTTTACATTTACAAATAGCATACATATTGATTAGTTTCGTAATTCCTCTAAGATTACATTCAAGATTTCAAAGTTGCTTCTGTGTTCATGAGTTTTCTTTTGAGCATTTCCAGTTTTACAGTCATAGGAAAATATATTGGAAGTTGGAGCCTTAGTTAAAATTTGGATCCAGCAGTAGTGATTTCATCTTTCGAAGCAGTAGCATTTTAGGATCAGAACAAAGTTACCTAGGTTGTTTGAGAGTGGGAATTTCATTCATTAGCAGCAGGAGTTCTACTTGATCAACAGTGTGAATCTTTGAGGAAAGAGTGATTGAATTTCATTTGAAAAGCTTTCTGTGTAACTTTAGTTCTCATTATTCAGCCTCTAAATTAGACAATGAAAATTCTTGTGTACAGTGCGGTTTCTTCCCAGAGATTTGACTTGAAATGCTTTGATACCACAAGGTTTCATCTTCATAATTTTCTTTAGAATATTTATATCCCTGTTAGGTGTTTCAAATTATTGAAGGTTTGAGGTGTGATATTATTTAGTTTTAAGTATAGTAACAACACGATTTGCCCCTGTTTCGTTAGTTTGAATCCATTATCATAACAGTGTGAATCCTTTCTGAGAATGAGTTTGCTCAGCATGTTAGCATACAAGAATTAGTTTAAATATTAGTTTCAAATTGATGTGAAGGGTAAATAGATTCTTAAGATATCATAGAAGGATTTGGAATTCGAGCGTAACATAGACTTTTGAAAGTTGATTCAGTTATAGGGTGAGAATGAATTGATTTCATTATTGAGGATTGTAGTGATTGTTAGGAATAGTTTGAATGCAAATTATTTCTGAGTATAGAATGGATTGACTAAAATAGGAATTTCAATAGTGATTTATATTGCTTGGTTTATGAATAATTAGAGTTAGTTGCATAGAAATTAATATTTATTACTTGTTTTCCTCAATTGATTAGTTTCAAATTGTAAATAACAATTCTGTACTTAGACAGCAAATTGATTTCATATCCTAGTTTAGATGCTCTAATCCAGTGTTACCTACACTTGTGCCTCGAAGCTTACAAGTCTTGGATTGATAATTTAATGTTGAAATTATAACACATATAATTTTCCCAACATTTTTGATGTCATTGCCCAGGAGGTGCTAAAGGTATCAAAACATAGTTTCTTTCACCACTTTTTGTGTGATATTAGTTGCAAGGCAATCAGAGGGAAGAAATGATGGTAAGACATGAGTGAATAGCCATGCATCCACTTTTGTTTGGGTTGCTCCAAAGTCTGGTTGTCCAAGTAAGTGAGGAGTTCAAGTTTGGTGAGTTTTGTTGCAATTAGGTTTTATTCATTAAAAATTTCATGCTCTTAAATGAAAAACAATTTTCAGGCAGTATAGGATCCTCCAGGTTGGAGACAGGGATTTCTAAACTAGCAAGCATGATTCAAGGATGATTAATAATTTGAAGGAGTTATCTCAAATCCTAGCCGCAATTGAGGTCTCTGCCTCTCAGGAAGAGCAGATCTTGACAACAGTCAAAAACCTTTCTACCTCTTCAGAACTAATTGAAGAATTTGATTTCCATGAGCCACAACCACCTGAAGAGCTAAAATCCTCCAATAATTACATTTTCCAATCTTTAGAGGAAACTGAGGACTTATGGACAAAATCTATTGGAGAGAAGACCCTAAAACCAAAAATCAAAGAGGCCAATGAAGACGACATGCAACATTGTCCAAATAAACAAATGAACTAAGACAGCTATGATTACATCAAGCATTGGTTCCAAACCAGTACTCTAGCAAGGAATCATTCTTTTCTTCACACTCTCTTAGAATCATATAATTTGCAGCCGCTAGTTTCACATGCTCATGTACATTGCAAATTTTATATGTTAAATCTAAGCATGAATGTATTCTTCTACCTGATTCGCACATGGCTTCACTGGAAGTTCTCTTTCACATGGAGGACATATTTTATCTAGTATAGTAGGGAAGTTAGTAAATAAATAAATGAAAATAATAAAGAGAAAAATAAGTCTTTTGTGAAAACCAGATTGTCATGTGCAACTGGACAAGGACTTTGCTTGAAAACCAGGTAACTCGCAGACAAGGTTCCCAATAATGTTTTTAAATTTGTATGAGTTCTTCAAATCACGTATATTTCAAATCATTATGTCTTGTAATCGTGTTGGTTGATGTGGGATCCCTTAAGGCCCACCTTCCAACAAGATTTGTCCCATCGAGATCAACAAATTATCTGGGACCAAAGATAGGGTTAGATTAGGTACTTAGGAGCCTGCATGGCTTAATGGAATGTATCCTTTCCATCTACCAAGGGAATACATCAATGCCTCTTGGTGGATGAATTCTACTACCCATTCAACTTCGACAAATCCATTCATGGCTAGTAGAATGTACGTAGTGCCTTAATTCCCGTTGACATCAAAAGTGGAATATCTCACATTGGTTAACTATCTTCTCAATGGTTAGTAATCCAATGATTCTTCCTTATGTTTGACATTGACACCATTTATTCACATATGTAAGATTTCACATGGGCATGTAGCAGTTGAAGACTATATGGTTTTCAGATCTCAACATAGGTTTGCAGCAGTTTGGATTTATGTATTAGCATTCCCATTGTAATTTGCAACAGTAGTCACCTTCCCTCAATTGTTTGGGGACATAAAACTCCTTAGGCATGGTGGAGAAGGGGAGCTTCAGTTCATCCTCCATCACTTTAGTTCATCCTTTGGCTTTCTTCAACAGATCAGATCAACATCCACATCAGCTCCAACCATTCTATCCTCCACTTTATCTTGTAGCATCAATACATCAAAGAAAAGGTAAACCTGAGGTAATTTGGTTTAAAATTCTTTATTTCATTAAGAATGCAAGGAAACATGATGTTTAACCACTTTCCACTTCATATATTCTACTTTCATCACCACTATCATCCACCTCCATTTGAAATCCATTTTCATAATAAAATGCATAAGTTATCTAAATCAGGCCATATGAATGAAAAGTAGATCATAGTGGTTGACTAATACAAACTAACAACCATAATGCCTTCTCTTCATACATCATAAGCATTCGTAGCATGTGGGAATGCTATTTTCATTCTTTTGTTGGTATTTCGAGGTATGAACTTTGTTCCTGCATGTTGGTTAACATAGTGGAATTGTACCATTTGTATCACAAGTATGTAGAATTATGACATGACAAAATACTATATGTTGTGACAATGTTGACATTAAAAGCTGAAGTCATTGCTTACCAAAACAATAAGAACCGCATATTAACCTTCGTCTTAGAGTATGAAAGTATTTTTATCCACCATTCCCATTATCACTTCATGATTCACGAGATACCTTATCTCTTCTTTATTCACTTAGTATTTGTCCTCAATTAGATTTCTCCCCACTCTATGATAGTCAAATATGAATAGTGCTACTCCCCAAGAACCAACACCTCCAAATCTTTACGCAGTGTTTCTCCACAAGAACCAACCCTACCCAACGTTATGATTTCATAGAATCTATAAATGAGAAAGGTATTTGTTTGCATGAGGAAATGAAAAATCACAGGCGTGGGGAAGTGTTGGGCCTTAGAATTTCCCACAATTTCAACATATAACATTATTGTTTATAAATCATATTCCTACACTTTCTACCATGTTCATATCCATTTCCTGTAACTCATGCCTTAAACCATCACGGTTAAATATCGTAGTTTTATTATGTTTTTAATGTCTTAAGGATTATTTTACCATGATTTAATAATGAAGGTTTCACTAAGTTCATTTGTTGTAGAGTTCCATCACCAAAACTCTTCACAAGTCAGTTAAAGTAGTTACTGCAGAGTTGAGTACAGAATGAGATTGTTGTAGGTGAAAATATCAATTTTGTTACCAAATGTTGAATAATATAGACATTTATAGACTTGCATCATGCTCGAAATACCCTCTTTCATATAACCCAGAAACCGTTCGACAAAATTCATCACCAAAAGGAAGTTAAGGTCAAAACAATTATAAGTACATATCTTAAGTACAAAATTGCTAAACTTGAACAGTTTCAGTTTTGAACGGTTTTTGAATCGGTAAGCCATGTGGAGGAAAATGATTTGCCTAATTCATTTTAGGATCCTTCACAAAGATACATGCATCTAATCCAAGATTGATTTCATGAGCCCGTGATAGCCATTTGTTGATAAATTTGCTATATTAAGAGCTTGGTTAGTTTAGCTCTGTTCCACTGGCCGTGTTCTTAAAGAGACGATGAGCTGATATTAGGGAGGAATTATCAGTTGTTGAATGCAAATATTTGAGCTATTGTAGATCGTTTTTATTTTAATCAAAGACCTCTATTCCAATGATTTAACACGGGCATGCATTAACTTAGATTATTGAGAATATAGTCACAGTGAATTTTTAATTCAAATGTATTAGATTTACTTTTTACTACAAGTTTTCTAGGCTCACCCACGTGTGGAAAGTGCCCACCACAATCTGGGATTAATCTTTTTGTAATTCATAAGTATATCGACTATATTACTATGTTCACTTTCGTTCCAAAAACGCATGGATTGATTAGAATTTTAGTGTGAATTCATAGATTTTGAAATGTTCTCAGTGTGTTTATAATTCTTTCTGATATTGTGTTGATATGGTTTTGGAACTACGCTCTATTCATTGCAATGTGTGCCCGAATTCTTCCACAAAGTAGTGCTCTATCTCTTATAAAAACGTTGTGTTGTTTTAGGTATCAATGAAACATCTATACACAAAACCTTATTCTAACGATTTCATGCGTGCATGTCACCAATTCGTGAACTATAGTAAGAGTTTCTCGGTGTGCTTTCATTAGCCAACAGAGGATTTGATTGAATGTGTGAAGTGTGAATGCATAGATACATTCAGTGACTATGTGTGAATGAAAAAGGGTGTGTTTACATTTACAAATAGCAAACATATTGATTAGTTTCATAATTCCTCTAAGATTACATTCAAGATTTGAAATTTGCTTCTGTGTGCATGAATTGTCTTTTGAGCATTTGCAGTTTTAGAGTCATAGGAGAGTATATTGGAAGCCAAAACCTTAGTTAAAATTTTAATACAACAGCAGTGATTTCATCTTTCAAAGCAGAAGCATTTTAGGATTAGAACAGAGTTATCTAGGTTGCTTGAGAGTGGGCATTTGATTCATTAGCAGTGTGAGTTCTACTTGATCAGTAGTGTGAATCTTTGAGGAAAGAGTGATTGAATTTCATTTGAAAAGATTTTTGTGTAACCTTAGTTCTCATTATTCAGCCTCTGAATTAGACAATGAAAATTCTTGTGTATAGTAGGGTTTTTTCCTAGAGATTAGATTTAAAATGCTTTGATATTGCAAGGTTTCATATTCATAATTTTCTTTAGAATATTTCTATCCTTGTTAGATGTTTCAAATTATTGACAGTTTGAGGTGTGACGTTATTTAGTTTTAAGTATAGTAACGACAAGATTTTCCCCTGTTTCGTTAGTTTGAATCCCTTATCAAAATAGTGTGAATCCTTTTTGAGAACGAGTTTGCTCAACGTATTAGTGTACGATAATTAGTTTAAATATTAGTTTCAAATTAATGTGAAGGGTGAATAAATTATTAAGATACCATAGAAGGATTTGGAATTCAAGCATAACCTAAAAGTTTGAAAGTTGATTCAATTATAGTGTGATAATGGTTTGATTTCGTTATTGAAAATTGTTTTGTACCTCTTTACAGTCTTCTTTCATTGAGAGGATTGCAATGATTGTTAGGAATAGTTTGAGTGCAAATTATTTATTAGTGCATAATGGATTGACTAAAATAGGAATTTCAATAGTAATTTATATTGCTTGTTTTATGATTAATTACAGTTAGTTGCAGAACGACTAATATTTATTATTTTTTCCTCAATTGATTAGTTTTGAACTATAAATAACAATTTTGTACTTAGACAACAAATTGATTTCATATCCTAGTTTAGATGCTCTAATCCTGCATTACCTGCACTTGCGCCTTGAAGCTTACGAGTCCCGGATTGATAATTTGATGTTGGAATTATAACACATATAACTTTCCTAACACCAACTCTATCTTACTCTTGCCCAGCCTAACAAACTCTAGCCTAGTCTATCCTATCCTAGCCTACCCTAGCCTACCCTAGATTAGCTTACTCTTGCCTAGCCTAGCCTAGCCTAGCCTAGCCTACTCTACCCTAGCATAACTTAACCTACTCTAGCATTATAACCTACTCTAGCATAGAGTAATGTATCCTTGCGTACTCTAACACTACTCTAACCTACTTTACCCTCCAATACTCTAGCCAAGCCTAGACTATCCTAGCCAACTTTATTAGCCTAGCCCAACATACTTTATACTAGTCTATCTTAGCTCAATCTAGCCTAGCCTAGTCTACTGTAGCCTAGCCTACCCTAGCTTATAACAGTGCACTCTTACTTAGCCTTTCCTAGCATTACCTTCCCTAGCCTAGCTTTCTCTAGCTTAGCCTAGCCTACTCTACCCTATCTTAGCTTATACTACTCTAACCTAGCCTACTGTAGCCTAGGTTAGCCTACTCTTGCTTAGACTAGTATAGCCTTACCTTCCATAGCCTAGCTTTCTCTAGCCTATGCTAATCTACTCTGCCCTAGCTTAACTTAGCCTTCTCTAGCCTCCTAGCCTAGTCCAAACTATCATAGCTTACTCTAGTCTAGTCTACTTTATCCTCGCCTACTCTAACCTAGCCTAACCTAGTCTAGTCTAGCTTAGCCTAGCCTAGCCAAGGCTACTCTAGCTTAGCCTATCCTAGCATACTCTAGCCTTCCCTACTCTATCCTAGCCTAAATTAGGTTCCTCTAGCCTAGCCTATGTTAACATACTCCAGCCTAGCCTACTTTAGCCTAGTCGAGCCTAACGTAACCTAACTCACACTACTCTAACCTTGTCTAGCCTAGCCTAGTCTTCATATCCTATTCTACTTTGATTTACTCTAGCATAGTCTAGCCTACTCTATCCTACTCTAACCTAGCTTAACCTACTCTAGCCTAGCCTATTCTAGTCTAACCTACTCTAGCCTAACCTAGTTTAGACTACTCTACTCTAGCCTATCCTATCCTACTTTACAATACTTTATCCTGCCATAGCATAACTTACCTTAGCCTACTCTATCATATTATATCCGAGACTAGCCTATCTTAACATACTCTAGCCTAGACTTGCCTACGTTAGGCTATCTTAATTTTTCTTTATAGTTTCCTATCATCTTCAACTCTAACCTACTCTAACCTAGCCTACTATATCCTAATCTAGCTTAGCTTAGCCTAGCTTAGCCCACTATAACCTAGCCTATTCTAGTCAAACCTACTATGGCCTAAGCTAGTTTATCCTACTCTACTCTAGCCTAGCCTAGCCTACTTTAGAGTACTTTAGCCTACCCTAGCCTAGCCTACCTTATCCTACTCTATCTTATTTTATCCCAGGCTAGCTTATCCTAACCTACTCTAGCCTAGCCTTGCCTACATTATCCTAGCCTACTCTAGCCTAGCCTAGTTTATCTTTATTTCCCTCTCCTCTTCTACTCTAACCTACTCCAGCATAGCCTATCCTACTCTATCATATTCTAGCTTAGCTTAGCCTACTCTAGCTTGGCCTATTTTCATCTAACCTACTCTAGCCTAGCTTACCTTAGCCTACTCTATCCTAAATTATCCTAGCCTAACCTATCCTAGCCTACTTTATCCCATCCTAGCCTAGACTATCCTTAACCAACTCTAGCATACTAGCCTACTCTACCCTAATGAATTCTAGCCTACTAGGCTACTCTACCCTACTCTAGCCTAGCCTACTTTCACCCATCCCATTATACTCTAACCAACTCTATCCTACCTCAGCCTACTCTATCTTACTCTAGGCTAACATATTCTACTCTAGCCTAGTTTAGCCTACCTTAGCC
This sequence comes from Pinus taeda, assembly GCA_000404065.3. Lineage (NCBI taxonomy): Eukaryota > Viridiplantae > Streptophyta > Pinopsida > Pinales > Pinaceae > Pinus > Pinus taeda. The sequence goes on from APFE030130855.1 coordinate 38,883, forward strand.
TACTCTAGCCTAATGTAGCCTACCTTAGCCTACTCTAGCCTAGTGTAGCCTACCTTAGCCTACTCGAGCCTAGTGTAGCCTACCTTAGCCTACCTTAGCCTACTCTACTCTAGCCTAGTGTAGCCTGCCTTAGCCTAGCCTAGCCTACCTTACCTTAGCCTGCTTTATCCTATGTTATCCCAACCTATCCTATCTTTGTAGTTTCTTATCCTATTCTACTCTAACCTACTCTAGCCTAGCCTACTCTATGCGACTCTAGTTTAGCCTACTCTAGCCTAGCCTATTATAATCTAAGCTACTCGAGCCTAGCCTAGCCTGCTTAGCCTAATCTACTTTAGCCTACAAGGCTACTCTATCCTAGCCTATTGTAGCCTAGTCTACCCTATTATATCCTAGTATAGCTTATCCGAACCTACTCTACTCCAGCCTTCCCTAGCCTACCCTATCCTAGTCTATTATACACTATCCAAGCCTAGCCTAGCCTATCCTAGCTTATCCCATCCTAGCCTAGCCTACTCTAGCCTAATCAATTCTAACCTCGCCTTAACCTATGCCACTCTAGCCTCGCATACTCTACAATAGCCTAGTCTACCCTACTCTAGCATAGCCTACTTTACTCTAGCCTAGCCTAACATACTCTACTCTACTCTAGCCTAGCCTAGCCTATCCTATTCTATTCTAAACTACTCTACTCTACTCTAGACTACTTTATCGTACACTAGCTTAGCTTACTCTAGCCTAACCTATTCTTGTCTAACGTACTCTAGCCTAGCCTAGTTTCTCCTACTCTACTCTAGCCTAATAGCCTAGTCTAACCTAGCCAAGCCTACTTTAGCCTACCCTAGAATAACATACCTTAACCTACTCTATTATATCCTATCCTACTCTAGCCTATCCTAGCCTACTCTATCCTATAGTAACCTAGCCTATCCATGGCTTATTATAGGCTAGCTTATCTACTCTAACCTACTTTAGCCTAGCCTAGACTAGTTTATCCAATTCTACTCTAACATAGTCTAGCCTAGCCTACTCTACGCTACTCTAGCCTAGCTTAGCTTAGACTAGCCTAGCCTATTCTAATCTAACCTACTCTATCTTAGCCTAGCTTAGCCTACTCTACTCTAGCCTAGCCTAGACTACTTTAGCCTACCCTACCTTAGCTTACCCTACCCTAGCCCTACCTACCCTATCCTAGTCTAGCCTATCCTAGCCTGCTCTACTCTAGCCTTACTTATCCTATCGTAGTCTAAACTAGCCTAGCTTAGCCTTAGCCTACTCTACTCTACTCTAGCCTAGCCTGGCATAGCCTAGTCTACTCTACTCTATTCTAGCCTAGCATACCCTATCCTATCCTAGACTAACTTACTCTAGCCTAACATACTCTACTCTACTCTACTGTAGCCTAACCTAGCCTACTCTAGCCTACTCTAGTCTACTCTAGATTAACCTAACCTACTCTACCATAACCTAGCTTACTCTAGCCTACTCTAGCCATACTCTAACCTAGCATAGCCTACTCCAGCCTTGCCTACCCTACTTTAGCCTACTCTACTCTACTCTACTCGATTCTAGCTTAGCTTACTCTACTTTACTCTACTCTACTCTAGCCTACTCTAGCCTACTTTACTCTAACCTAGCCAAGCTTACTCTGGCCTATCCTAGATTACTCTGGCCTATCCTAGCCTACTCTAGCCTAGCTTACTCTACTCTACCTTAGCCTACTCTACTGTAGCCTAGCCTACTCTAGCCTATTCTAACAAAAATTTAGGCTAGCCTAGCCTAGCCTACTCTACGCTAGCCTAGTCTACTCTAGCCAACTCTACTCTACTCTACTATAGCCTAACCTAATCTACTCTAGCTTAGCCTACTCTAGGATATTATACCCTAGCCTAGCCTACTCTATCCTACTCTAGCATAGCCTAGCCTACTCTAGCCTACTCTACTCTATCCTAGCCTAGCTTACTCTAGCCCAACCTAGCCTACTCTACCCTAGCTTAGCTGAGCTTACTCAAGCCTAACATACTCTAGCCTAGTCTATTCTAGTCTAACCTAGCCTAGCTTAGCCTACACCACTCTCGCTTTATAGGCAACTCTAGCCTAACTTAGCCTACTTTAGCCTACCCTACCCTAACCTAGCCTAGCTTACTCTATCCTATCCTACCCTTCCCTAGCCTACTATACCCTATTGTAGCCTAGACTATCATATCCTACTCTAATCTACTCTAGACTACCTACTGTACTCTACTCTAGCCTATTCTACGCTAGCCTACTCTATGCTAGCCTACTCTACCGTAGCCTACTCTTAGCCTACTCTACCCTAGCCTACTCTACTCTACTCTAGCCTAGCCTAGCCTATCCTATTCTACTCTAACATACTCTACTCTAATCTAGCCTACTCTATCCTACACTGGCTTAGCTCACTCTAGCCTAACCTATTGTTGTCTAACCTACTCTAGCCTAGCCTAGCTTCTCCTACTCTACTCTAGCCTGCTAGGCTACCCTAACCTAGCCAAGCCTACTTTAGCCTACTTTAGCCTACCCTAGCCTACCATACCTTAACCTACTCTATTATATCCTATCCTACTCTAGCCTATCCTAGCCTACTCTATCCTATCGTAACCTAGCCTATCCATGGCTTACTGTAGGCTAGCTTATCTACTCTAACCTACTCTAGCCTAGCCTAGTCTAGTTTATCCTATTCTACTCTAACTTAGTCTAGCCTAGCCTACTCTACCCTACTCTAGCCTAGCTTAGCTTAGACTAGCCTAGCCTATTCTAGTCTAACGTTCTCTATCTTAGCCTAGTTTAGCCTACTCTACTCTAGACTATTAGGCTACTCTAGCCTAGCCTAGACTACTTTAGCCTACCCTACCTTAGCCTACTCTACCCTAGCCTAACCTACCCTATCCTAGTCTAGCCTGTCCTAGCCTACTCTACTCTAGCCTTGCTTATCCTATCGTAGTCTAAACTAGCCTAGCCTAGCCTAGCCTACTCTACTCTACTGTAGCCTAGCCTAGCAGAGCCTAGTCTACTCTACTCTATTCTAGCCTAACCTATCCTATCCTATCCTATCCTATGTTATCTTATCCTAGACTAGCCTACTCTAGCCCAACATACTTTACTCTACTCTACTATAGCCTAGCCTAGCCTGCTCTAGCCTACTCTACTCTACTCTAGAGTAGCCTAACCTACTCTAGCATAACCTAGCTTACTCTAGCCTACTCTAGCCATACTCTAACCTTGCATAGCCTACTCTAGCCTCACCTAGCCTACTTTAGCCTACTCTACTCTACTCTACTTGACTCTAGCTTAGCTTACTCTACTCTACTCTAGCCTACTCTAGCCTAATTTACTCTAACCTAGCGAAGCTTACTCTCGCCTATCCTAGCCTACTTTGCCCTATCCTAGCCTACTGTAGCCTTGCTTACTCTACTCTACCTTAGCGTACCCTACTATAGCCTACTCTAGCCTTAATCTGGGCTAGGCTAGGCTAGCCTACTCTACGCTAGCCTAGTCTACTCTAGCCAACTCTACTCTACTCTACTATAGCCTAGCCTAATATACTCAAGCTTAGCCTACTCTAAGATATTATACTGTAGCCTAGCCTAGTCTATCCTACTCTAGCATAGCCTAGCCTACTCTACTCTATCCTAGACTCGCTTACTCTAGCCCAACCTAGCCTACTCTACCCTAGCTTAGCTGAGCTTACTCAAGCCTAACGTACTCTAGCCTAGCCTATTCTAGTCTAACCTAGCCTAGCTTAGCCTACACTACTCTCACCTATTAGGCAACTCTAGCCTAGCTTAGCCTACATTAGCCTACCCTACCCTAATCTAGCCTTTCTCTATCCTATCTTGCCCTACCCTAGCTTACTCTAGCCTACTCTAGCCTAGCCTATCATATCCTACTCTACTCTAGCCTAACCTAGCCTATCATATCTTATCATACCCTAGCCTACTCTAGCCTACTCTACTCTAACCTAACCTACTCTACTCTACTCTAGCCTAGCCTAGCCTACTGTAGCCTACTTTAGCCTAGCCTAATCTAGCCTAATTTAGCCTAGCCTAGTATACTCTACTCTACTCTAGCATAGCCTAGCCTATCCTACTCTAACCTATTCTACTCTACTCTACTGTAGCCTAGCCTACTCTACTGTAGCCTAGCCTATCCTACTCTACCCTAGCCTACTCTATTCTACTCTACCCTAGCCTAGCCTACTCTCTTCTCTAACCTTGCCTAGCCTAGCCTACTATACTCTAGCCTAACATACTCTATCATGCTCTACTCTACTCTACCTTATCTTAGACTACTCTACTCTAGCCTAACCTACTATACTCTAGCGTACTCTAGCCTATCCTAGCCTATCCTAGCCTACTCTACTCTAACTTTTCCTATCCTAGCCTACTTTACTCTAACCTATCCTATCCTAGCTTACTCTACTCTAGCCTAACCTAGCTTTCTCAAGCCTAGCCTATGCCACTCTACCCTAGCGTAGCTTAGACTACTCTAGTCCACTAGCCTACTCTAGCCTCATCTACTCTAGGCTAGGCTAGCCTAGCCTACCCTACTCTACACTAGCCTAGCCTACCCTACTCTACACTAGCCTAGCCTACTCTACCCTAACCTAGTATAGCCTAGCCTAGCCTGCTCTAGCCGAGTCGAGCCTAGCCTACTATAGCCTAGCCTAGGCTAGTTTAGCCTAGCATACTCTATCATAGCCTAGTATAACCTAGTCTACTCTAGCCTAGCCTAGCCTACTCCAGCTTAGCCTAGCCCACCCAACTCTAGCCTAGCCTTCTCTAGCCTATCTTATTCTATTATAATCTATAGTATTCTACCCTACCCTACCCTACCCTACCCTAACCTAACCTACTCTAGCCTATCCTACTCTATCATAGCCTTGTCTAACCTAGTCTACTCTAGCGTGGCCTAGGTTACTCTAGTAGCTTAACCTACCTTAGCCTACTCTAGCCTATTCTATCCTAAGCTAGGTAGCCTAGCCTACTATAGTCTACTAAATTTATAAGAGTTTATCTATATACATATTGTAGGTGAGACAATTAATAAAAGGTGTATTCCAAATCAACCTTAAAAAGCATTTGCATACAATTTTATTTTATAGTATGTATTTGAATATAAAAGCACTGTCATTTTATATTATTTAATTCAAACATTTTTTCATTATATATTATCTTCTTTTAATTAAACCTATATAATTTATAGAGATTTTATGTTCATAGATGTGTAGCTTGAATTTCAATTCAATTTAATTTTATACTTAATCGTAGAATTCATATATTTTAAAACAGTGTAATTTATATTAGATAAATTAAACATTTTCCTTAATTAAATTTAACAAATACAACCATATACATCACTAAATAATCTAATATAAATTTAATAATAAATTAGCTATTTTAATTTTAAAATCTTAAAAAATTAAACTAAATAATATTAAAAAAAATTTAAAAAATAAAAATAAAATATATAATATTAATTAAAATTTAAACATTACCAAAACGAAAACTCAACTTACAAATCTATAAGATATTAATTAACAACATATTATTAAGATGTAAAAGCTCAACGATCATTAACATAAAACCACAAATTATAAGAGGAGGGCAACCATGGAAAACACAAGTTACACTAACGAATTTTTATCACTCAATCTTAACTAAATAGGTGAGTAAATAAAGCTAAACTACAAAAGAATTACACGGAAACTGGAGAGAAGGAAGTTAAACACACTGGAGGCACAAACGTACATGCACATGAAATTACAACAATTAATGAAGAAACTAAGACGTTTTAAGAATCACGACATGAATGGATGAGTAGGAACTACAGTTATGAACGGAAAAATTAAGCAAAGAATGGATGGATGGGATAATTTGAACCATAACGATCTCACGTTTTAATTAAGCAAATTTAATTAAGCAAAGAATGGATGGATGGATGGGATAATTTGAACCATAACAGGAAGACTTGATTTCCAACTTTATAGGGTTGGAGAAATTAATAAAAAGAAGATTGAAAAGAAGATAAATTAACAGAAAAAGAAGACCAGAAAGAAAAATAATGAATAGAAAATTATTAAAAAGAAAACTATAATAAAAGGACTAGGGTTTGTTTTGAAAGCAAAGAAATGCAGCCAACATTAAATAACGCCTAACAACAACAAAATAATGGAACTTATCCATTCAATTAATATTAATAAAAA